>JAJGRW010001987.1:0-187646 GCA_025461045.1 Carex parvula
ATAAGTGTGAGAAAATATGCAAAACCTAAGCCAAAAATCCTACGTAAATCATCATTATTTTGACTCTGATCAACGAGTTTGGAAGAAATACCTGGTCGACCTGACTTGGTCCCGTGTGACCCATATGTAATGAGGAATCTTGGACGGGAACGTCATGGTGTGTCATGTATTGCCTCTCCTGTGTAGGACCTTGATGGTACGGCTCATTTTGAAGGTACTCTGCCATTAACCCGCTTGTGTCATCCCAATTGTACTCGTGTAATCCCTACAACAATTATTTAGTACTTAATAAATGTTGAATTGATAATCAACAACAAAATTCTTACAGTTTAGAATAATTACCTGGTCGACCAGACTAGGTCCTGTGTTGTCCTGTGCAACACTGTCATGTGTGGCCTTGACATTGTCCTCCGGTTCCTACATAAAATATCACTATTTCAATAAATACAATCGATGATTATTTAAGGTTTTGTAAAATTTTGTACACTTACCGGATCGACCTGAGTAGGTATGGCCGTGACTTGTGCGAGGTAGTCCATCAACCCGTTCTCCGAGTTTATCCAATTCTCTCTATAGTGGAGATCATCATCTACGGGCAAGTCGGGGATGAGTTCTTGACCAGGAGGAATATCATCAACTGGAATGTCCTCGTAGTTGGCCGGAAGATTGGTCACTCTTAACATGTTATGGTATTTAGGCTCCATACCATTGTCTCTGAGAATGCCACAACTTAATATGAGCAAAAACTTCCTCACCTTTTTAAGAGTCCTTGATTTGGCTAGAGCTATACCATACGACACTATCTTCACTCCTCGTAGTGCCTATAAAATAAAAAAAAAGTTAGTGACCTATATGAAAGAATAATATCATAAATAAAGTATTTTTATGATTGAATTGAAACTTACATCACGTGTGTCCTTCGGGGCACTGGGAATGTACCCTACCTCGCCATACTCATTCCTATATTCTGGAATTGGATGCTCAAGACCTTGTATGCACCTTCTTCCAAGAAGACATTGTGCATACCATTATTTTGAAACCAACTCCGATCTGGAAAAAGCTGGTTGTCCGTCTATAATCCCGTTGAACAACCAAGTGATTGGCTGATGAGATGCCTGTTGTACGTAGGTGTGGTGCTCAACAACTCCATTTTTCCTTGTCATATTCACATTGTGAATAATTATGTAACCGGCGTACCTCGTCCTCGTCCAACGGGGGTGCTGTTGGGATGGGCTGTGAATACCCAAGCTGACGCATCACTCGATTAGGATAATAGTGTGATGTCTCGTTATTTGACCTATAATTTCGACCAATTTATGTACCAAAACCTGTGTCTAAACTGTCAAATCGTGTTTATTTCATTAAATATCTCTAGAATGTGGTACTGCTGCGCATTTGTTCTTACTTTGCAGAAAACGGGCAAACCGAGAAGAATCTAGAATTCAAAGGTTTATACACGGTCCGTATGTGCCTCTTATTCGGACCGTACAACCCTCTGCATGACCACGGACACGACCAGGACACCATCCATATGATGCTGAAATTTCAGCACGAACTTAAAACAGTCATAACTTTTTGACTCGTAACCTCCGTTTGTAAGTGTATGACCACTTTTCGGACAGCTTGCAAGAAGATCTATAATTTGAGCCAAGGACACAGTTACACGGGCCGGAAAGATCTTACACGGCCTCGTGTCAAGATATTTCCGGAAACAGATCTAGAATCTGGAAACAAGGCTAATGAAGGAAGGTCGCGAATTGGCATTAAAGGGGGCCTCTCTGTCCAACAGAGGGCTCATTTGGATCTGAAAGAAGGGGGATGACTTAGGGTTGGTGCTGACGGCTTGGCTTGGGAGAAGGAGGAAGAGAGAGCGAAAATCGAGAGATTTGCGACGGATCTCTCACTACTTCGAACTTTGCCATGAGCACTATCTTTATCACTCTCTTTTATCTGTTTTAGAACTAGTTTGAGTAGATTTTCTTAGTTTTCTAGGGTTTTGATGTAATCGAATGTTTTGTTTTGCATACTAGTTATTGGATCTTTGTATTGAAATTTTGTGTTTGATTGATTGAGTAGTATTTAATTGCTTAGATTAAATTGTTTGATTTATATTGGTTTACCACTAGATGAATGGCCACATCTAGAAGGTACTTTGGCCCTTATGTTCTCTCAATCAAACTAAGTACATGAGGTAGGATTAGTGATCCGAAAGGTGAAACCAAGTAGTAGCCGACAGGTGAACATTTCCTCTATCGACGGATAGAGGTTACCTTTAGTATACCAATCAAGCAACTCGGTATTTCGGACCAACAAACGACAGTTGAGGTCTAGAACCCGACGAAGGCAAATATTGCAATTCATACCAAGTTAATGAACTAACAAATGACAGTGAGGTTTAGAAACATTAGGTCCTGGTCAGTAGAACCCTACACAAAGGAACAACACAAAGAAACAGTAACTGCTACATCACTTGAGGTCAACACGGACCGTGTAGGAAATGACACGGACCGGACAACTTGAGGCAAAACTAAGATGAAGTCATAACCACTGGAAACGCCTTTTTATTATTGATTAAAACCAATTTTATTTACTTTCTTGTGTTTATTACTGCTATTGAACTGTTAGGAATTTAAACAACAAACAATCAACCTTTGTAGAACTTCTAGAATTTTATATAATTTAAGTAGAGTCTAGAAATATTCAAACCGTCATGTGGATCGATACCTGAATATACTGCTCGATAGAATTGTACACTTGCAATCCGACTCGTAAGGTGTACCAAGGTTTAAAAGGTATAGCTTGCTATACTGAAACTTTGTGCATACGCTTCCGTGTGAACATAGTGTTCCACTATCCAAAAGTGTATTAGTGGCACATCGGCTAGCCATACATCTCTCTCATCGTGAACTCGTGCTGACAACTGAGATGGCATCTCATCCAACATTTCATTGTAAGGTTTCCATTTTACCATATAATCTTCAAGATCCTACATTGGCTTCGGAAGTAGCCAACTCCAGCCCGATTGTGAGCTTGATTATAATCATGGCGTGAAGCACCACATCTCTCCAATTGCAGGACACTGTAATAAAAAAATTTAAGAATCTTAATAACATAAAACACATCAAATTAAAGTATTGTAAAATTTTTTGTAACCTTTGTGGATTCGAGTACCCGCAATGTGGAGTCCATCCATTTTCGGGATAAGGACGGCCGGTCAGTAATCTGGACCAACACCAATGCTGTAGAAGAAGAGTTGGTCCCCATATAGTTTTCGTCGAGCCTCAACGGCAACACACAAGTTTCTCTAGAGTAGTGCTAGAACAGCACCACCCCTAGTTGTATTACTCCGGTTCTTCAAGGTTTTCAAGAAATTGCAGATACATGGTCGAAACCGAATCTCCCGAAAGAATCAGCAAAAAGTAAAGTCCCGAACAATTCGAGTATGTAAGCCCGAGTGTACTGGCGTACTTGCTCATCTTAGGCTCACCCGGATGTTCGGTTAGCATGGCAGCAAATCGATAGCGCAATTTCTTCAAACCTATGAGTATCAGACGTCGTGCGAAGCAACACTTCCATCGTTCGACCCCAATCTCTTCTTCTTTTTAAGAGCACCACATCTGCAACCCCAACTCAAGAAGCCGCTCCACTAATCAAACGCATTTGGTCTGCAAACCGGTCCACCGGAGCCCCTTTATTGGTAATCCCCATAGACATAATATCTTGTAGTGTGACTGTCATCTCTCCCACAAGAAGATGGAAGTGTGCGTCTCTAGGTCTCCACCGCTCAACGAGGCCAGCGAGGAGCCATTTGTCAATGTTTATGTCATCCATTTGAGCTATCTGATACAAACCGAGCCTACACAAGAATGGGTCGCAACGCGAGTGGCGTGGAATCACAGACCGTTGGTGTCGAACATCTACCCCATTATAATCTGGCATGTTATACACATTTGATTAAAATAAAAAATCCATAATTCAAACATTTATATCTCTTTATTCAAAAACATGTGAATTTTGGATATTCGATGATTCATTGAGTAACTTACCCTGTCAAAGAATAGTGAGACCTTATGTTGTGCATGCGGCATCTATAATAAGTCGCTAAAATTCTCTGCTGCAGGATTACGCGGACCACAACTGCTTGACATCCTACATGCATAACATTTTAACCTTAAAATTAAAACAGTCCAAAATTTTCAAACATTTACATTTACATTTATATTGACATCCTACATCCTACATGTTTGACATCGGGTACAATTGCACTAAATTATACCTAACACATAAAATTAAACCTAATCGGATACTAATTAACAAAATTAAACCTAATCGAATGCTAATTTACAAATTAAACCTAACAATAACCTAATTACACCTAATTAACCTAATTAACAATAACAATAACCAAATTAACAAAATTAAACCTAATCGGATGCAATTTCACAAAATTAAACCTAATCAAATGCTAATTTATAAAATTAAACCTAACAATAACTAATTACACCTAATTAATCTAATTAACAATACCAATAACCTAATTAACAAAATTAAACCTAATCGGATGCAATTTCACGTAATTAAACAAAAACGAATGCTAATCTACAAAATTAACCTAACAATAACCTAATTAACAAAATTATTGTCAATCTACCTTTTTATACAATAATTTTGAAAAAAAAAATATTACTTTCTCAGTGTAGTCGGTTGTCGCTGTTGCGGGTGTCACGGTTGGCCAGCCGAAGTGGAGCTAGACGTTATGGAGGAGAACGGGCAGCTGAGAGCGTCGCTGGTGCGGAGACCGCGTAGATCGCATTTTTTTTCTTTTTGTCTGTTGTGTAGGGGTTAGAGAAAGAGGCGCATAAATGAACGAAGGGAGGGCTGGCGACTTAGCTATTTTAATCGCTGGGTCTGGCCGTTGTGGACTACAACGGCCCGCTTTTTTTTTTTTTTTTGGCTCTTTTGGCCGTCAATGACCATAACGGCCACACCTGGTATATTTTTTTTTCACCGCGTCCCTGGCCGTCAATGACCATAACGTCTGCATATTTTTTTTTCGAAGCCTCCCTGGCCGTGATGGACCATCACGGCCTGTGTTTTTGTTATACGTTTAACGCAAGTAGTAGGTTAATCTGGCCGTGATGATCCATACGTCCCATCGACATTATGGACCGTAACATCTTTGTTATATCTCGAATTTTCCGCGAAATCATTCTTCAATGTGATATTTATTTATTTTATTTTCTATTATTAAAAATTTCGGTTTATAATTGCTATGAGAATTAGCAGTGAGCACCCATCCACAGCTCGGCCACGTGTCAAATATTATATTGATAATGATCGGATGTGGTCAGTCCCAACGCCATGGCCTGTGTCGTTCATCTCATTCATTTGTTTCCCATTTTCTCCTCTCTCCGCCATCGTTGCGCACTCCCTCGCTCTTTTTCTTTTTCTTTTGTCCGCCTTTTCACTGGGCCCATGTAAGTCTTGATCTTTTTCTCATTCACGCACCTACTCCTCTTATTTTGATAATCCACTTGGAGCCCTTTTATTCTAGAAAAAAAAATCTAGAATTATTTTGATTGGTCCGCTTTCGTCAATAGTATAGCCATAAATATACTATCTTCTCTGTGCTAGAGATGAACAGCAAAACCAGGTATAAAATTAAGTGTGCATTTTCTCTTTTATAATTGTCAGCCGTGGTAGCCTGATTGCATATTCTACATCGACCATGGAAGCATCTGACGCCTTGTCCGAGAAGGATATGCCTCTTGGATTGGATGCTGATACAGTTGAACAGTACTCGTCTCAATCTAAATTGCTTCTAGAGTTCACTAAAATGCCTACTGTTAACAAAGCTTGGGTTTTCAAATCTGACAAGGGTACTGAATTATGAACCATGATAATTCTTCTGGTGAATGTTTTTGTACCACCCTTTTTTGTTTTGGAACAAAATAAGGGAACTTTAAGAGCACTTTTGGAAATGTTACTAATATAGGACATTTGCACTATTCATGATTTTAACATGTCACTAATTGGGCCTGAAACCAGTATTAGATTTGATGAGCAGGTGAGACAAACTGGTGTTGCACAGTAGTCAATCCACCTTAGCTATGTTTTCCAACAATAACAAAAGAAACTGGAATAACACTATTAGCTGTGTCCTAATTGAACTTTCTAGCTTAAATAATCACACACGAAGAAAATCACCTACTGCCTAAGCAACAGAAATATGACAGTGACCAAAATCAGTTTCTAGCCATACATCCAGCCTAACTGGTACAAAACCAAAATTATGTTCCTAATCTTTGATCTGATTTAAAAATCAATAATGCTAAAATTTACACTAATTTCAGGAAATGCCTCTAAGGCAATGTTTCTGGTTAACCAGACAAATCTGTTGTCAAACAAACATCGCAAAGCCATCCTTTCTACACATATCTTAAATTCCAAGGACCAAACTGTCAAGTTCCAGTGGTCTCCGTTTCCAATTGAAATCTCAGGGGTCTCAACTGTTGTACCATCTCCCTCTGGCCTGAAGCTACTGGTGGTGCGAAATGGAGAGAGTGAGTCCCCGACAAAAATGGAGATTTGGAATCAGTGTCAAGTGGAGAGGGAGATCAATGTCCCGCAATCCATTCATGGATCAATTTACATAGATGCATGGTAAGTTATGTTTTCTACATGTTGGTCAGGCTGCTACTAACACTTTTGTGTTTGTACTTACTTTTACTGAAGTCACTTTCTCATTTTTCTTTCTCTGTTCTTTATTTTGTTTGATTTAAGTAGTTCTACTGTTTATATATATTTTTTCCCTTGACTATATTAATTTTTTAACTTTTCTTTAATTTGCATGATGGAATGGCAATTGCGGGTTACTGGGGGCACTATATACCTGACATAATAATAGTTTTGAAAAAGACATAATAACAAATTGAGATTTTGCGAGGATGATTGAATGTAAAAGAAAGAAGATTAAAAGTAAATCGAATTTTCCTCTAAATTTAATTGGCCTCTGCTAGTTTAACCTGGAATATATTCATCTTTATATAGGTTTGAAGGAATTTCTTGGAACAAAGAAGAGAACTTGATAGCATATGTAGCTGAAGAGCCACCTCTGCCAAAACCATCATTTACTGACACTGGATTCAGTAAAAGGGGATTGGGTGAAAAGGACAGTAACAGCTGGAAAGGTCAAGGGGATTGGGAGGAAGAATGGGGTGAGACTTACTTCAAAAAGAGACGGCCTACTCTTTTTGTTCTTGATATTTCAAGGTATTTGTATTTCAACAAAACTAATTTATCGTCATTCCTAGGGGTGTTCAAACGGTTGGTTCGGTTGAAACTGAAGTAAAATAGTCAAACCAAACCTTTTTTCGGTTTTCAAAAATAGAATGGAACCGAACCAAACAAACCGAAGTAAAATATTGACAAAATGTATACATTTCAAAAATAAACATATTGGTACCATTATTGACGAAATGCATACATTTTCAAAACACAAGTTGTTCAATTCCATACAAAATATGTAGAAGTTCTAAAATATTCAAACCAAAATGAAAGAAAGGAAGCGATGATTGAACCAAACAAAAATATAAACCAAACTTGAACCATTATAATTCGGTCGGTTCGGTTTAGTTGGTTTTGAAAAGTCTAAACCAAACAGATCCGTTTAAACCGAAATAATTCAAAAATTCAACTGAACCGATCCATTTGAACCGAAATTTTTCGGTTCGGTTGAAAACCAAACAAACCAAACCGTTTGAACACCCCTAGTTGTTCCCTGTATTATTTGCCCCTAATGTCTTTGACACCTTTTAATTTTGCAGTTAGTGCTATGGGTTTTTTGCCTGTAATTTTTAATATTCAGTGATGATAATTTAAATTTGGAATGTTGTTCAGTTCTAATATTGGGAGTATATTTTCAAGAATTTCTGAGCACTCTTAAGGCCTTGTGATTACTAAAGCTAATAGGCACAATGGTCACTTTTGACTTTCTTTCATTCATGAATTTAGTTTAAAAAAATGGCGACAGATATAAACTAAGATCATAAATCAATTTCTTAATGTACAAGATATATGATAAAGTGATTAACCTAATATGTTTGCTTGTATGAATGCTCAGTGGCGAGGTACGAGCTGTCGAGGATATTTCTAGAACTCTAAGTGTTGGACAGGTGGTGTGGGCACCACATCCTCCAACTGGATCTCTGGATTACTTGGTTTTTGTTGGGTGGTCTTCAGAAAATGGGTTTCAGAAAACGCCTAGAAAACTTGGCATCAAGTACTGCTACAACCGGCCTTGTTCTCTATATGCAATTCCAAGCCCTTTCCAAAAGTGAGTCCTTGTATTAAATTTAGATGCTGAATTCTATTCTGGTCCATAGCCATATTAGTGCAGCATGACTGATTGTTTTGATTTCAATTTGAAATTTGTATGGATCATGTTCCCTAAATTTAACTAAAAGACATATAAGTATTGAAGCCGAAGCTCTGGGAAAAAAGAAGAAAATAACAGGCTCATGTTGTTTCAAAATTGAACTGCAATCCATGGGGAGCCATAACTAAACCAAATACCTCAAACAAACAACCCATACCAAACGATTACAAGGAAAGGAATACAATTTGGTAGTGCATTCTTAAGATCAATTGCAAACATTGGTTTCCGGTATATTTTTCTACTTTCATTCCTGATAATTTCTTTTTATATTCAGTGAGAGTAAAAACGGAGACTTTTCAACTGCGAAAGAATTGACTAAGCATGGCTTAAGCAGTGCTTTCTTCCCATTATTCAGGTAGTATTCTACTAATGACAACTTTTAACAGTGTTTACTTCTGTATTTCTAATTAAACCTTGGTAGATAATATGACTTTTGTTGTCTTTACAGTCCCGATGGCAAGTATCTTGTATTTCTATCTGCAAAAAGTGCAGTTGATAGTGGAGCCCATGGTGCTACTTGTTCACTACATAAGATTGAATGGCCTTCTGACGGTGTACCAAAACCTGAGTTGACCATACAGGATGTGGTAATATTATTTTCTATGAGCATTCTATTTCTGAAACTTTTAAAGATCCTATCAAACTTGAAACTGGATGCATAGCCCTGTTGAAAGAGAAAACTCCAATATGCCCAATGGGCACAGAGTTATCCAAATTGTTCCTTTTTCTCTTCCTCATCTGTGTATAGATAAAACAGTTAGGAAAGAGAGTCCATTCGGGGCACATTGAAGTAGATATGTGAAGCAAGGTGCAGCTAGGGCCTTTCTTCAGGTTTTTTGGTTATTACTTCATGTTTCCTATGTCTTATAGTTGTTGGAGTGGAGTTATCCACTACAATTATTGTGATAGTATGTCCCCCATTATTCAATCTTCACTCTCTGATAAAATGAGACGGTGGGTTGAACCCCTTAAACAATCGAGAGCCGGTTATTGGTCCAAAAGTGCTTAATTTTAGTTAAATGCTAAGATCTTCATGCCATCACAACATGGAAGCAGATATTAGTCCTCTCCAAGGTAATACAACAACAGCAGCAACAACAACAACAACCAAGCCTCTAGTCCCAAACAAGTTGGGGTAGGCTAGAAATGAAACCCAACTAGTCCTCTCCAAGGTAATAATATTCTGAAAATCTCAGATGAGCATACAAAGAGAAGTTGAATACTGAAAAATAGAGCTAGAGGATTGGTACTGGTAAAGCTTCTACAGGTTTATAGCTGCAAGTTTGAAACTTCATGTTCATAGAACTTATGACAGGTACCAGTGGTGATGTGCCCAAATGACGAATCTTTTCCTGGGCTCTACTGCTCTGGTTTTCTCTCTAATCCTTGGCTCTCTGACGGGTCCACTCTTGTTGTTTCATCCGTATGGAGAAGTAGAGAAGCAATTCTCTCCATCAATATCCTCAGGTTAATGACAGTCTACAATTTTGATTATTGAACTAAAGTCTCCATTGAATTTTTACTACTAAATCCAGTCTATTTTGTTTAGTGGGAAAGTATTACAAGTCAGTCCCGACTCTGACTATTCCTGGGACCTTCTTGCACTTGATGGAGATAATGTTATTGCAGGTACACTTTATCTTCACAGTAAAAAAATTTACCCATATTTAGCCATGTCAATTCCTTTGCAAGCTTTTGCTATATGAAATTACACACTAGAAACATCAATAGTAGGTAGGTACATCTTTGTAACATCTTTAGGTTTGAGTTAACTGATTTCTTTTCTTTAACTTCTGTAGTGTCTAGTTGTATCATCGATCCTCCTAAAGTTAAATATGGCCACTGCGCATTACAGCTGGAGCCATCCAGTAAATGGACTTGGGTTGAAGTCCCCAATCCCCTCCTGACATGCTCAGACAAGGTTATTCTTCATTTTTACTGCATTATTCTTTATCCTTTCTCATCTCTCTCTCTCGTTGCTAGTGCTAATGTTATTATATTGAAACACTGATAGATAAAGTCTTTTCTATCTGACCGCAATATTAGTATCTTGAAAGTCCCTGTGACAGGTCCTTCTGATGGTCTTCCAAATGGTACATTCTCTCTCTAATAAGTACTTTAAAAATAATATAGTGCAAAGGTAAATAACTTGGATCTTTTTTTTATAGTGAAAAACATTAACTACTTGATTTTATGCAGGTGCTAAGAATCCTTATGAGGCTATTTTTGTGTCATGCAAAGAGAGTCTGAGTCATCCAACGATCTTAGTCCTTCACGGGGGCCCGCATTCTGTCTTTACTTCACGCTATTACAAATCATACGCTTTTCTTTCTTCCCTCGGTTTTAACATTCTCATGGTAAATTACAGGTAAATGTTTGTTAAAGGAACAGATCCATTTTTTAAATTGTCGTATGCCAAAATTAGTTATTCCATTCTTTTTTCTGAAACTTAGTCAAAACCTAGAAGACATTGTGTTTTATACTAGCATTCAATTTTTCTCACACTTGAATGCTCTAATGACTAATCCATTTTCTCCTTAAGGGGATCCTTGGGTTTTGGGGAGGAGGCACTACAATCTCTTCCTGGTAACATTGGGTCTCAGGTAATTTTCCATTTTATCCTTTTTTCATATCATTGGTTTTATAATTCATTGTTTCTGCAGGCATTGCACAGTGCACAGAAAAAAAAAGAAGATCTTTTTTATTGTATTGAAATCTGAGATTCTGTCATGGTCAACATAATTTTCCATTTATTTTTCCTGTTCTTACTCTTCTTCATGGAAGGATGTCAAAGATGTACTGGCAGCCTTGGACTATGTTATTGAAAAAGGTTTAATAGATGCAAACAAAGTTGCTGTTGTTGGAGGTTCACATGGCGGCTTCTTGACAACTCATTTAATTGGCCAGGTTAATCTCTCAAACCTACCTTATGGGACATTCCAAAGAACTGCCAGTATTTTACTGTGTTTGGTAATAACACAAACCTTGATAGATATGCACATAAGATCAACCAGATTACTGTGGTGTGAAAAGGCAGATGATCAATAAATAAATATGTGATTAAATTAGCCATGTTACCCCTGCTTATAGACCATTTATTACTAGTCCGAAAGAAATAATGAGAGTTTGCGTATGTTTTTTTAAAGCCATTAAATTTGAGCCTATATAGGATAAATAATTTTTTTTGGCTCAATTTACCCTTCTTTTAATCTGTAAAAACCCCAAGAAAATTGAGAACGTTCGCGTGTTTTTTTAAACATGGTACACAAAGATGCAATTTTCCAGAAGAAAACCAAGAAAAGGTAAATAGGGTAAAGAAACCTATAGTACTCAATATAATACTTGAACATTAACCCTTGTGTAACAGGCTCCTGACAGATTTGTGGCAGCGGTGGCAAGAAACCCAGTATGCAACCTCTCACTGATGGTGGGGACCACCGACATCCCTGATTGGGTTTATTTTGAATCATGCGGTAAAGAAGGCAAGAATTACTTCTCTGAGTCTCCTTCAGTCGAGTATCTAAGCCTTTTCTACCAAAGGTCTCCAATATTTCACCTTTCAAAGGTACAATCTCGAGTTTGAGTTCTCTGGAAGATTTCTCTTTGTTCCTTGTTATTTGAGAATAATTGTGATGTTGCCTTGAAAAGAACATTAATGAATCTTTTTTACCATTTGTTTTTTCCAGGTGAAAACACCAGTCCTTTTCCTCCTTGGAGCACAGGATCTTCGAGTTCCTATTTCAAATGGGCTTCAGGTAAGGCGTATTGTTTTATTTTTTTCATTTAAGTGTTTTAGTAAAGGATAAAACAAAAATTTCCTTTGTATTGGTCCTTGGTGTTTGTACACTTCACTTGTCAGCAAACCAGCTAATGTTTACCCTTGCTTGCAATATTAGATTTCTGTACTTTCTGTTCTGTTAGTACCGCGCATACCCAGTCTGTATATATCCTGATAGATACAGTATTTGTGCATACCATTCTATACCTATCATATATCCTGTCAATTCTTATAATGGTATTCTTATAGAAAAGAATTGAATACAATAGGAATGCTAGGGGCCCTATGGTTGTGCCACTGTCAGTAGATATAGATTGTAGATTCTGTAATGTTTTCTAAAGCGATTAGAAACAAGGTATAATTTCTGACTATGCATATATGAATGGGTAATCAATCTCTTATCTAAGTCAATAAGTTGCTGACATACTATAATACCGTTTCTCTCTTTCACACACACACACACACACACACACACACACCTATAATACCATCAGTTATATTAACTGGTACTCTCATCGAGATGCAACATAATTAGGGTTTGGTGTGCTAGTCTAACCAAATTCATTAGCGGCACCTTATACAGTTTGAATGGTATCACCGAAAATGAAAATATCCTACCAAACATATGAAATATCAAACTATGGCAGAACATTTAGAATTTTTTAAAAAAAATGAGGAACTAAGGTTCTCCAAGATATCTCAATTTGAAAACTGCATTATTGTGAGATTCAGCTGTAGTATTCATGAAGGTTGATTTCATATTGCCATGTTACAGTATGCAAGGGCTTTGAGGGAAAGAGGTGGTAATGTCAAGATTATTGTATTCCCGGAGGATGTTCATGCAATTGACAGGTTCATGATGCAAATTTTTATTAGTATTTTTTTATTGTTATTTTGGCTCCTCGAGAAGATCTTACTATGCAAGAACAATTGTTGTCCTTCAGAATTTGTGGTAGTTAAAACACAAGGGAATGTTTTAATATCATACAGCAGTTAATCACATTTGTTGTCATCAGGGGTTTCAGTGAGAAGTACCAAAAGTGCTGAGCCGTAACAAGCTTAACCCTAATAATTTTATTTTTTGTCATTTTAGTTATCTTAATGTTTTTCTCAAGTTAATGTTCTTACTAAGTGACATGCTTAATTTTCAATTCTCATATATTTTTTTTTACTATTGTTGTTCTGCAATTTTAATTTCCAAATGCAGGCCCCAATCAGATTTCGAAGGCTTTCTTAATATTGGAGTCTGGTTTACAAAACACTTCAACAAATGAAGTATTCATGAATAATGAGTTCCCATCATTTTTCCTGTAAATCTAAAACTGAATTTGGAATAATTAGCAGACGAAAAATCTGTTTATTAGGCTAAATGTATTTCTATGGATTCAGTTATTGAATGCTCAGTTTGTGTAACGGTCCTTCTGAGATTTGATTGAGTACTTAGTTCAAAGAGATAATTTTTCTTAATTTTTAATGCTCAAATGAGCTAGATTTGATAGCTACTAGCACACATGAAAATGGCACGAGTAGTTGGCATTTCATGGCAATAAATTTAGGAATAGTGCTAAAATAGGAGATGGAGTTGGCTACGGTGCTACATGTAGCATAGAGGGCCTCCGTGCAACGGCTCAATATTTGAGTTTTAAAAATTCTAACGGTCGATCCAAACCGTTCAACATGATCTCCATATGAATATGTACTTGCAAATCAAATTTTACATTTTGTAGAATTTTTTTACTATTTTTTTAGATTGTTAGAAAATCACTTGATCTGAATGGTACAGAATTTTCAGATCAAGTGATTTTCTACCTATCTAAAAAAATAGTAAAAAAATTCTAAAAATTGTAAAATTTGGTTTGCAAGTACTTCTTCATATGGAGATCATGTTGAACAGTTCAGATTGACCGTTAGGATTTTGAAAACTCAAATATTCAGTTGTTGCACGGAGGCCCTCTATGCTACACGTAGCATATTAGCCAGATTCATAGGATTATACTATTATTTGAATAGTAAAAGTTGAAGTGGGTGAATAATTCTATTTGAAAGAGGAGTTAGAATTAGCACGCATGAATAGTTATTATTCTTTCAAATTTGAATTAGTGAAATGTTGTTTGATAAAATGTTATTTGGAATAGTGAAAAGCTAGATTGTAGAATAATTTATAATAATGATGATGATGGTAGTAGTAATTAGTAAATAAAAAAAAAGTAGGGTTAAAATGCTACATGTTTTTCATATCTTAATTGTGCCTCACATTTTTTTTTTTTTTTCAAAGTCCAAACCATCAATGTGAATAGCTCAACACAATTGTCATATTAAAATGTGCTTATAGACCAAATTATATATATTGAAAGTTTTTTTTTAATATTAAAATGTTCTTATAGACCAAATTATATATATTGAAAGGCCTTTTTTGTTTCTTTTTTTAGATAAGTACCATCCAAAAACAGTGATTTTCTATCTAAAAATAGTAAAAAAAATTTCAAAAAATATAATTTGATCTCCAAGCATATTGTAATATGAATATCATGTTGAGCAGTTTGGAATAATTGTTTGAACTTTGAAAACAGAGATAAGGATGTGAAACACGATTTAGGAATGAAAGACAGGAGATGATGATCATCATCATTATCATTATTTACCATTCCTAATGTGCAAACTGTGTTCTGAGTATCAAATTAAGAGCCAACCTTTGTGTATAGGTCTAATTTGGAATTATAATTAAAGTAGATTAAATTACACGTAACATTATTTTAGTAGATAAGAACTCTAATAAACTAATATGTCTATATATTTCACGATCAATTCAAATTAAATAAGATATTTAATTGAGGTACCCCTTTTTTTTTGCTGAAATTTATATAAATTTTGATATAATTGGTGAATAAATTAATTTCACTTTTCATTTTTCATTTTTGAGAAAAAAAGAATTAAATTCCGGACTAATGCACTTGATTTAATTAGACTTTGGAATATTTTTCTAACTTGTATCTTTTTACTTTTTTTTTTTTTTTCTGAGTTAGGGGTTTATAGAATTATAATCAAGGAAGCTGATATGAGTACCCGCAGTTGAGTACCCGCATTATACCCGCACATAAACTTTCATAACTGTTTTTGGGAACCACACCTAAACTGTCATAACTGTTTTTGGGGACCTAAACTGTCAAAACTGTAATTTTATTTTACAAGTATTAATAGTAACATTGTGAAGTATTTATACCTATACAAGACAAGTATTTATATCTATACAATGAACTACATATATGATATATGAATTGGGAACCATTACACTGTCAAAACTGGGGACCATTACTTTTACACGTTTTTCAAGGTGATTTTTTTTTTCTCCGTTCAATCTAACCAATTTTTGGGACGATCTATGAGGAATTTTGCAAATCTAAAACCACGAACGTGTTCCATTTTTTTTCTCTTTCAAATGAGATCCATGATGACATACTTTTACACGTTTTTCAAAGTATCAAATATTCAAATATGAAAAGTATTCATACAAAATAGAAAGTATTCATACCTAATATATCAAATATTCATATATAATTCATCAAGTATTTATACTTAAGATATCAAGTATTTAAAGAAAAAAACTGGACTCATCTTTTACACGTTTTTCAAGTATTCACATACAAAATGGAAAATATTTATACCTAAATTATCAAGTATTCATATATAATTCATCAAGTATTCATACCTAAGATATCAAGTATTTAAAAAAAAACTGGACACAATACCTACACATCTTTTACACGTTTTTCAAAGTGGTTTTTTTTTTCGTTCAATCTAACCAATTTTTGGAACGATCTATGAGGAATTTTGCAAATCTAAAACCACGAACGTATTCCATTTTTTTTTTCTCTTTCAAATGAGATCCATGATGACATACTTTTACACGTTTTTCAAAGTATCAAATATTCAAATATGAAAAGTATTCATACAAAATAGAAAGTATTCATACCTAATATATCAAATATTCATATATAATTCATCAAGTATTTATACTTAAGATATCAAGTATTTAAAGAAAAAAACTGAACTCATCTTTTACACGTTTTTCAAGGTGATTTAATGATTGACAAAGTTAGTTATACCGTTATGAAAGTTAATTGGGAAAGGAATCAACTGCGGGTATAATGCGGGTACTCAACTGCGGGTACCAAAATAATTATTCTATAATCAAACCTGAATTATCACATTGGGTTCAACCAGAACTCATTCTTTTGATTATAAAGGTGATCGGACACCAAATCAATAATGATTGAGCGCCCCATTAGCATCACATCAAGCATAAAAGGTACCACGTCAGCATTAAGACCCATCTTAAAGTTCTTTAAAAATAATAACTGACGCGTGGGATCGAAGACGGATAGAATTCTAATTTCTGCAGTAACTCAAATTTTGAGTTACTGAAAACCGAATTCAGACCGTCCGATCCGTATTGTCACGAATATTAAAGGGTCCAAGCATTACAGGCCTGGCCGGATTGGCCCGAATTCTGATCGTACGGACAATATCCTAAACCCAAGATCTGAGTTAATGCAGAGGATATGGACTCGGATACAGCTCCCCAGCACAAAACTGTGGTCTACTGGTCTGTGGGACCCGTGTAATCTTCTCCCTCTCCATCCGACTCTCTTCTTCTTCTATCCCTCTGATGGCGAAAGGGTCGTCCGTACAAGCATTGTACGAGCTATGCAAGAGGACTTTTGTACCCTCAGGGGCTTCGCCTCCCTCCTCCCATGCCATTCAAATGCTCTCCTCTCTCATGGGTAACTAATATATAACACCCTTTTTTCTTTTCTTTTTTTCTTTTTTGCTAAATTCCCTTTTGCCTTGTGTACCAGTCCACTGAAACTCTGATTATTTTAGACATGCAAAAATTGAGAAGGCTCTTTTTTCTTTGCTTTCCTTGAAAAAATCTCCCCCATTTTCTGAGGGAATAGAACCGTTCCTTGTACCTAGCACAAGTGGAAAGCTGCAATTGCAAGGAATGAGGATCCATTAACAAATTGTTTCTTTCTCTTTGGGAGAGAAAAAATATATTATATGATATTTGAGGTTTGGTGGGTCGGGTATTTAAGCCAAAATTATATGATATATGAGCTATCTTGCCTTTGTGCTTTGTATATTAAACAAAACAATCACTTTAAATTTCTACCCATACTGCATAGCCTGAAATACTCCTAGAAACATAGGGAGAACTTAGTTTAGTTAAACACATACTATATCTTGCTTTGATTATCTCGTTCTAAATGCCTTTCTTGATTAATTGGAAGTATAGATATTCAAATTGAAAGTGTTAAAGGAAAGAAGAGATAGGTGTGGAACTGGAAGATTTCGAAAATGCAATCTAGATGCCAAAATAATAATTATTTATATATATGGTTTTAATACTGACATGATTCATGTTGACACTTGATGTGTATGAGCAATACTTTCAAGTAAGGCGTGAACTGTTAGAACTTTATTATATGCCTTTTTACGATAGCATAACTTAATCAAGATCAAGGTAATATTTCAAGTACCTTGAAACCTAATTTCTAGAGATTAATGCATGCTGGTTCATGTAGTCAGCTTTTCTATTATCTTTTTTCTTATACGTGCATGCTTTTCAGATACAATCACGCCAGCCGAGGTTGGTTTGAAAGCAGAGGCCTTAGAAGACGAGAGGGGTCATGGTTTCTTCGGGTCAACTTTCTCCAACTATTCGTCACGTACGGCTGGATGGGCCCAGCCAATTAATTACTTGCACATCTATGAGTGCGATAGTTTTACAGTGAGTTAGCATTTTATGTTTAATATGTTTTAACTGAATGGTTGAAGAACAAAAAAATGAGAGATCAATTCTAAATTTGAAAGTGTGTTTATAGTTTTTGTGTAAACTTCATTCAATTGAGCTTCAATGGAGCCTAAATAAAATTGAGACCTATTTAGTTTGTCAAAACTATTGATCCCTAACTAATTCAACTGTGCATTGACTAACCCGGAATGGCACAACTACTACTCAATTTAGCCTCAATTTCAGTCATCCAAAACAGCATTAGTGCACTAGCAGTTGTTCATTTGTAACATTTACTGTCTTTGTATACTCAATTGAAGAATTAAATTTTATTTTATACAGATAGGAATATTCTGTTTACCTACCTCGTCAGTTATACCTCTTCATGATCATCCTGGTATGACAGTGCTGAGCAAAATATTGTATGGTTCCTTGCATGTAAAGTCATATGACTGGGTGGAACCTCCCTACCTGGCACGCAACACCAAGCCTTTCAGCAGTCCGAGTATGTTCTTGAGCTGTTATTGTGAACCAATTGTAGTACTACATGTCTGGTTCGGTGATGTACCAATTCAATGCTTGATCCATTTTCATGATTGGAAATTTGTACCAAATGCTTATTACAGTAGATTTCTTCTTAGCGGTTTTCCCCTTAGTTGAGATTTTGTCAGGTGTAATGCCTGAATGATATGGTGTTCAGGTTCTGTCCTGGTATCACCAAAATGCTTCGGACAGACATTGGTCTTGTATGAACCATTGCTAAGAGTCACTGGAGTTGATCTAGTTGGTACCAATATACTTGAGTCTACAATGTGAATGTTCATAGTTTTTTGTAATTATTTTACTCTCTTCACCTGAGCAGTGAAATTGGCAAAACTACAAACTGATGCTGTGCTTATGGCACCTTGTCAGACCAGAATTTTGTACCCCAGGACTGGAGGCAATTTGCACTGCTTCACAGCTGTTACACCTTGTGCAGTCCTAGATGTGCTAGCCCCGCCTTATGATGAAGCTGCCGGTCGCAGCTGCACTTATTATCGAGACTTCCCTTTTTGTAGCTTCCGTAAGTCCACTCCCTTTGTGTCAGAAAAAAGCAAAACAGAAAAAAAAATGGAAAAAAGTAAAAAACTAGAAATAGTGCTGCTCGTATTAGGGAATAGCCCTGCAGAGTGAAAAGCTTGTGTATACCCAGGAACATAGGTAATATACATCATAAATTCATAATGTTGTGTACAGAACTACAGATAAGAAATGTGAGAAAAAGCACCTATTTATGTAGAAGGAAATGTACAAAGAGGAGGTAGCTTTGGCATCTCCAGAAGGTTATTTTAATGCATCGCGGTAGGGAGTGTGTTATTTTGTATTTTTTTTTTTTGTTCTGCATGAGATCACATGTTATGCTTTGAAATCTGGCTGGGGAAACTTTTTTAACTGTTTTCTTCTGCATCCATCCAAATGCTGTCAACCATGTTGTCCGAAGGAAATAATCCACAAAAAGAAATCACAGCGGTGAAGTCTTGTTCGTAAATATCTACGAAAATGATTGATGCTATTTGCAAATATGAGAAATATTGGTCTTAATTGCTGTAAGACAAAAATATTTGCACAAAATTGTCTTTATTTGTATTGCTATACTGAATCTGAGCAGTATACACACTAATGTAATATTAATTCTTTGTTACTTTATTTTAACTTAATTTCAACAGAAGGGTACGAGAATTTAGAAATTGAGGAGAGAGAAGAGGAATATGCATGGCTCGAAGCAATAGATCAACCTGAGAATCTCTACATGCGATCTGGCATATATACGGGTCCTCCAGTACAGGCATGTTTCTCGTCCAGCTCTCATGCATTGTAGAGATTCAAATTAGAAAGAACTTTAGATTTTGGTACCAATATAAAATGGTTATTATTTGGGTTTCTGTCAAGTACTGACATACTTGGGATAGCTCTAGGGGCCTCCAGATGTAAATAAAAAATGATATTAAAGAAGTGAACAAAAACTATGTCAAGTACTGATAATAATTGGGTCAGCTTATTTGATCTAGGAAAGTGGTAAGATTGATTGGTTATTTAGATTAACTGGTAAGTACATTCACATATATTATGTTTGGTGTTTAAAACAAGCTGAATGAAATATTTTCTTACTTTGGGGTTTAGTAGTTTTTACTCCACTCCTTGACGAATCTTCTATGGCGGATTGGCAGGTCTAGAAGAGTGCTGAAGGTGAGAAAAAAACTAACCCGAACATAAGAATATCGTTTGGGTTGTTTTGAACACCTAAACACAATAATTGTGTTCTTAACCGTTAATCTAAAAAGCTAAATCAATCTTACCCCTTTACTAAATCAAATTAGCTGAGTAGCCATTAAACAAAACTGAATATAATATCTGAATGCTTAATGACCTTATTCTACCAACCATAGTTTTCATGTATTATCGAAGTTCAATTAACAGGAAACGATCTGCTTTTCAGGAAAATGTAATATAGTTTAAACCATTGACGAAGCCGTGTTAGTTTGAAAGTACAAAACAAGGAAGAACCAAGTAGTTGGTTATGTTGGGGGCTGACCATGGTATGGGATGTATCAGACTATTAGCTTATTGTAAATTTTAGAAATTACACTTTTATTTATTTATTTTGTATTGGTACTTATTTTTCTCTATAACAGAATTTTCTAGTTAACATTTTGCTTGCAATATTCTATATGTTAGCATGCCAAAGTTGGTCTGTGAACAACTCGGTACATTCCTAAATTAGTTTGATTTATTAAAAACATTTTACTAAGTATCTGCTTTAGAGCGTTCCGTAGATTCTGTTAATTCGTTTATTTTGTAGGTTTTCTTTTTGTTTTTCAAAATCCAAACCATCCCACCCCCACCCACCCACACACACACACAAATAGGGGTGTTCATCGGTTTGGTACGGCACAAACCGAACTAAAATAGGCAAACCAAAGTAAATTTCGGTTTGTTCGGTTGAACCAAAATAGGATGTTCATAAAAATAAATATATTTTTTTGTTAAATTTTGAATTATTTTAAAGTCAAATTATAAAATTTTGTTTGGTTCGGTTTAACCGGTTTTAAACCGAACCAAGCAATATACATTTTTGTCGTAATTTTTTTTATTTTTTTTTAATATTTGGTTTTGACAGAGATGAGTTTAAAAAATTTGATCAGTTCGGTTTAATGGGTTTTAAAATTTCTAAACCGAACTGAACTATTAAACCGATTTTAAAAATGAACCGAACCGAATCATTTAACCGGAAAAATCGAACCGTTTAAACCGAACTATCTCGGTTCAGTTTAAAACGGATTAAACCGGACCTGATGAACACCCCTACCCACAATTCGATCCCCTAAAGTAACTCAAATTTTGAGTTTGGATCCGGGCTTGATATGCTCTGGCACAAATATTAAAGAGGCCCTCGAGCATCGGGCTGGATTGGCACTAAATTCTGATGGGAGCCAGAATTCAACCTTGTTCCAAAATAATTGCTTTGCATCAGTACTAGTGCTCTTACACACTGGACTTGCGAGTAAGCCTGCTAATACATACCATTGCTCGGAATTTTAGACCTCTTGCTTTTCTATTATATGTCAGTACCTGAGCGTACCAGTCTGTACCTATCCTAAAGAGTTCCAGTACTTGTGCTTGTGAATACCAGTCTTTTTATTACGGACCTATGGTTTGTGTCCTGTTAATTCTAGTCTTCCCTTGTGCTGCTGTCTGTAGGTGTGAATATATATTTTTCTATAATGCTTGAACTAGATTAAGAACTGGGCACCTTTATCTGACTATGCACATGAACTGGTAAATCGGGATTGCTATATAGTCAAATAAAGCGTGTGACATTTATGACCATCTCTCTCTCACACATGCTTAGTCATTAAATACCTATATCACCATCAGTAGTATTAATTGGTATTACAGCTTATCTGGTTCTAACGATATCAGTGAAGATTTAAATATTCGTCAAAGCATAGGAATTATTGCTGGAGGTAAATTGGGAATTTCTTGCCAGAAATGAGGAAGAAGGGTATACGAGATATTTCTCATTATTTCTTATTTTCCAAATCTACAATGTTATGAAATTTGGCTCCTATCGGTTGATAGCATGCAAGAAAATATGAATCAAATTTCTATCGTGCCTAATCACTCAAATGCAAGAAAGGTTCATTGTATTAACATGTAAACAAAAATATGCCTCTGCTGGATAATAGGCAAGGCCAAAATTAAGGAATTGTCGATTTTCATTGATTTTTTCTTTTACATTTTCATTCTTATTTCTCAAGTACTGCTTCTGGTTTGTGCCTTAGTGCATGATTTACATGCTAAGATGACTGGAGTAATAAAGTAAATTAATTAAATCTCACATGATTACGCAACTGTTACTCTTAGGACTTGTTCGGTCAAACACTGTACGCGTGGGAAAAAAAAATTCACTCAGATTTCGCAAATTTCAGTCCACGTGCACAGTGTTTCGGCCATTCAAAAATTTTCATTTCCGTTCCCTTTAGACAGCCGAACAGGCCCTTAAGGTCTGCATTAAAAAGGAGGATATATATGCCCTGGAATTTAGTGATAGCTTTACCAGGAATTAATACGAGCAGTACTTGTTGCATTTGATTGGTCAGACTTAAAATGGATCCTAATCGTACATTCATTTCGCTGTTATGAACTACAGATGGTGATCACGTGATTTTGCCGAAATTTTTTTAATTACCATCTCAAAAAATTTTGAAATTCGGACTTTACCACCGTTTTGGTGAAAATTCAGAAACCACCATGTGCGCAGACTCAGTCTGTGCACCGTTTGTTTTTTTTTCTGTTATGTTTATGTTGTGTTTAAATTATACTTTTAAATTTAGTTTATTCCTATCCGTTATGTTTAAAATTATATATTCGCGTCACATTTGATGAATAAAATATAGATCCGAACTTAATTAGATTTGTACTAAAATATACATTCGAATTACTACAATGTAAAACTAAAAATTAAACAGAAAATGAGTCTACGCACATGTTGAACTAAAAATTATTACAAATTATATTACAACATAACTAACAAATTTTTACCTAAAAAGTTACAACTTTAATTGAAAATTACTACAAATTGTACTACAATAGAACTTCGCAAATGATCGTCTCTTGGACGATGAAACTACAGAAAAAATTATATATATTGTTAGAATGATTGTTAATTTTGAGACATGTGATATTTAAAAACAATATACCTTATTGGGTACGGTTTCTAGCATCCCTTATCCGTGAGCACACTCTTTTCGAGTGTTGCTCTGTTGGGCTCGTGTCTCCTTTGTCATCCACATTTGAATCCGGTTGTGTCATCTCCTACCCAACTTCACTAACCGATGCTCTGGAACTAAGATCGGTCCATCGTGTGCCCGCCAATCACATTGGTTGTTATACACATGGAATTGACAACTTCATGTGTCGATTAGTCTTTCAATATTATAGTAGTAATTTACGTAGACATTTCATCCAAGTTCTTGCATTTTTTACACACTTGTAATTCCATCATTAAATAGAGTAATTATTATGAGAAACATTAGTAGGGACTTGTACCTTCGACGACACACCAACAACACATGAATACATGATATTCCGGTGAGCTGAGGGTTCTGACATGTGCATTCCACCTCATTTTCGTCCTTCAGAATGACCTTGTACCTGTAGTCTTGCGACGTGTACACCCACTTGCCACGTCGTATGTCGTGTGGGATTTCTCACCATGTGCGGTTACCATGAAGTCATTATGGCCAAATGCATCAGCGGTCATTTTCCTAGTCTTATCGGTTCTCTTTGTCAGCTTTTCGTGCACACGAGTGGAAAGAATCTGATCCGCTTGTTAACATTGCAAGGCCTTGTCGCTTCTTTCAACGAACCAGTTGACACACTTGTAGAACATCTCCTCAATAATTGCGCAGACGGGCAACTTACGAGAATCACATAAAAAATTGAATATGGAGAATCTAAAAAGATTGAATAAATTAAATCTAAATATTCAACATTACAAACCTGCGAGAAGTTTTGAAGACATTGTTGAGCGATTCAGAACTGTTGCTAGTCATGATCTCCCAACGAGCCCCGTTGTCCATAGCTTGGTATACCTTCCACGGCTTAGCTGGTTCTCTCTCGTCATTCTCATTATACTTGCTACATGTATCTAAGTATGTCAAAAAATTAGGATTTCGGCTTTTGATTGCATTAAAGCCTTCTTGTAATCTTCTCATTTTCTTTTTGAAAACAACGATCCTGAAGAATTTGGCAACAATTTTATCTTGACTGTGCTTTCCAAAATTCTCGTATACATGCTGAGCGTAGTGACGGTGAGCACACTCGCTGCTTTTCTCGAACCAACCTAAATCATCTTATATGAACACTTTTTTATGTCCTTGTGCCGGTCAGCTACCACACACATGAATCTTCCAAGACCAATTACAAACTTCCGCTCCCAATTCATTGGACCACCCCTAATTCTCAAATTCCTCGCTCTCTATCAATCTAAATGCTAGCGGAATTAATTGGTTCTCTGCATCATATCCAGTTACAATCAACAACTTACCCTTGTATCTACCTAACAAGAAGCAAGCATCAATAGTGATGACAGATCTAAGGTGATTTATTGCTTCTATACATGGTCCCCACACCCATGCTGCCCTTATGAAATATCGGTACTCATTCTTACAAGTTGGCTTTGAAACTATTTTATATTGGATTCTCGGATTTGCCCTTTTAATTGCCTCCAACAAAGGGAAATCAGCCTGTAAGAGCCCTCCCAACTACCAAATGTCCGGACAATTGCTAACTCTCTAGCCCGCCACAATTTTACTTTGGGACGATGCTCTCATACCATTCCTCAACCAGGTCTCTGATAGCACTGATACTAATATCAGCATTTTTTGACATTGACATTTTATGTAGTCGGCTACCATAGCGGACGTCAATTGAGAGTGATCTAACCTGGATGCATCAGAGCGACATGTGTGAGGTGTGTCATTCACAGCGACAACCCACCTATTCCTAAAGCCCGTTGCCTTAGCAAAAAATTTCCAATAGCATTGGTTGCTCTTACACTTATACCTCAGCCTCCCTTTGTCACTCTGTGTCTATAAAATCTCGGTATTTTTCAAGATGTGCCAGTGATGAATCTGTGATTTCATTTTGTCCTTACCGTCATGTCTTCCCCTCGGCCAAAGGGTGGTCAGATACCTGAGATTTTTTAGTGGATGATGATTGTTAGCAAGAAAATTTAAAAATTAAAAATTAAAATAAAAATTAAAAAGAAAAAAGAATTACTAGACAAACCTTATCAATGTGGAAAAAAGAACTGTATGGCTCTTCAAATCCAGATGTGTCATTAAAAGCCTTGAACGAGTGTCTTTCTCCACGACCTGATATTGGAAATTTCCGCTAACCAAGCACAGGTAAGTCATTAGCTAGCATTCCCCCCGTCGTCACTAGCATCTCAATTTTTCTCTGCCTCCCGTTCTTCGAGATCCTCGTCGATATTGAAACATAAAAAATTGTTCCGGAGTTAAGGATCGTTCCCGGGACCGACTAGAGCTGGAGATGGAACACGAGATCGTGCCCGACCCGCTGCAGATAGGGACCGACTAGGACCCGCTACAGATGGGGCCCGATTAGGACCCGTCACAGATTGCTCACGGACCTGACCTTGGGTCAACTGTAACAAAGGTCTGATGTTCTGTCTGGGATTGGCTACCACATATAACTCCAGGATTTTGAAAGTAGAGGTCATATTCATGGTCATTTGGTAATACAACCTCCAACTGTTATCATCTTGTACTGAGAACTGTTGGAACTATGTTTGGTTGCTTTGGCTAATATTAATCCTTGCGGTCATAACCAGTTCATAATAATTCGGGTTGATTCCCATTTTCTGGTACACTTATCTAGTTATGCCTTTAAAATCCAAACCCGAACTGATATTGAACAATTTCAAAGGTTGGGTACTGTAATAAGCACCGTTCGACTCTTGTAATACCTCACCACCAATATTAACAGCAATTCCAATCATAATAGGTTGAATTAATGAACAAACCTAACAATTACAAATTTAAATTTAAATTAAAAAACTATTAAATAATTAAAAAAAGGATTAAGTTGAAAAAAAAAAAACTTACAAGTTTTGCTCTTTGGCTCATAAGAAACGACTCTTGGTAAATGAAAAATGCTAAAATTTTTGCCCATTTATAGACTCAGATATTTAGTGCACAGACTGAGCCTGCGCACCTTTTAGAAACGATGGCATTGTCATAATTTTTTGAGATGGTAATTAAAAAAAATTCAGGTGATTTTGATCTCAGTTTGAATAAGCTATGTACCGAGTTAGAGCTGCCAATTAGTACTGAGTACAATTTGGAAGAATCAGTTTCACGACCTGATTTGGTCAAATTTAACTGTGACTAATCTGACTTAAACAATACATGTGCACCTTGAAAGAGTTCGAGCTTTTGAGAAGGAAATTGACAATTTACTCTGGGCTCCTTTTTCCTTTTTTTTTTTTTTTTTTTCTTAATTGATACTACGAGGTAGCTTAATCTACTTTGTAAGGCAAGCATTTGTGTTTCGAAATAATTTTTCGTTCATTTTGTATTATGTCAAGAAGCATGAAATAGTTAATAAGTACATAAATTATTTTTTGTTGAACCTCTTGATATTATACAAAATATACTAAAAGAACAAAAAAAAAAATTGAAACATAAATGATTTGAATATTTCATTTAAATCTGATCCAATCTGAGTTGGAAATAGAACTCACAAACTTCTTTGATGAGTTTAAATTACACTGGCTTTTGGCGAGAAACAGATTATTTGTCTTAAAAATTATAAAAATTATAAAAATCAGAATGAATGATTCAAATACCACCCAACTAGATCATGGGATGTCAATACAATGGACGCATAAATCCTGCAAATGATGTGATTTATCATAGTAGCTACCTTCGATTCCGCGTAGGCATTAAATGCGTAATGCCTAGCTACCAATTAGCCAATTTTTTACGACTTCCGAATTATACAAATCAAATCAAGCTGCATGTGCTTCACTAATTAATTAATTTCTCACCACAAGGCACATGACCAGGAATCAATGCATGGGCCATGGGGTCATCTCTATATCCCTTAATATACCGTAATTTTTATTAATAGAAATTTAAATAAAAAAATATCAAACAATGAGGGATAGTTTTGTTGGATTTTGAAAAATAGAAAAAATGTTATGATTTGTAACGTTCAGTTAATCTGATCGCTAATGATCTCTAATTAAAAAAGAAAAACACTGTAGCTGGACGTTATGGTCTATAACGTCTAGCTACAGTGGTTTTTAAAAAAAAAATAGCAAACTGAAGCAAGCAAAAAAAAAAAAAAAACACTATAGCTGGATGTTATGGACCATAACGTCCAGCTATAGTGTTTTTCATTAATTAGAGATAATTACTGATCAGATTAATTGGACGTTATCGACTATAATGTCCAACTACAGTGCCCTGGACGTTACAAACCATAACGTTTTTTCTATTTTTCAAAATCCATTCCTCATTGTTGATATTTTTTTATTTAAATTCCTATTAATAAAAAATTCGGCTTAATATATATGGAAATAAATCTGTTGAGAATCACAAGACTTTGTTATTCCAAATTCAATCACTTTATTTTTTGAAATGCAGGAATCTCTGAATTTTTTTTTATGCACAAATTTTGAAACAGATGAAGAGATATATTTAGAATGAGGAGAGATCAAGTTACAACAAATTTGAGTTACAACAACCATTTTTTTCATTTTCAAAGTCCAAATCGTCGATCCAAACTGTTCAACATTATCTCCACAATAAAATGTGCTTGCAGATCAAATTTTACATTTATTTGAATTTTTTTACTATTTATTAAGTATTTTACAAAAAATAGTCATATTCAGACCATTAAATTTTGTACCCATCTTAATAAATAGTAAAAAAATTCAAAAAAATGTAAAATTTGATCTGCAATCACATTTTATTTAGATAATCATGTTGAATGGTTTGGATCGACAATTTGGACTTTGAAAATGAAAAAAATAATTATTGTAACTCAAATTTGTTGTAACTTGATCCCTCCTCATTTAGAATAACATAATCATGTGATTCTCAAAAGAATCACAATAGATTTATTTCCACTATATATACTTCTCTACCTTGGTTATGAAAGATCCAGTACCTTTGATATATATATTTTTTTTTCATTAATTATTTTCTAATAACAGGATAACTGCTTATGAGCACAAGGCAATTGCAATTTCAATTTTATGTGGTCATCATGATGTTGATACTAAATTTATTAATATATAATTAATTAATATTCAACAAGAGCTAGCTGTATTTAGATAGTATGGTAAGGTGCTGACTAGGCCCTACCACAAATTCAAGAAAGTTGAGGCGATTCTTTCCTAAATTTTATAACTAATTTCAGTACAAAAATACAAATTGCGTCCAAAAGGAAATTTGATCTTTGCACCATATATATAATATAATCCTTTTGTGCAAAAAAGGACATATATAGATTCGTTGGGTACTTAATTTATTAGACAAAATATGAAAATATTCCGCTAGGACAACAATTTTAGGAGCTGCTTGATGTCATTAAATGATTAATTCATTCATTGACTTGAAGGATAAACAAAAATATTTCTTGTTTCACCATGCATCAAACTATGAAAATATTCCTTCCATTCTCTCGTCGAACACAAGTGTTATTTCTTGTAACTTAATTATAAAAAAAAGTTTTTGTTACCTTGTCCCCTGATCTCGTCTTAATTTTATTTGTTAATACTAATTTCTAAAATATGCAACGACGCACTAGAGGCTTGACTTTTATATTACAAATATATGAAATCCAAATAGAAAATATCCTTTGTTATTACAGATATCTGAAACTTGAAGGCTTGAATTTTATATTTCTTTCAAAAAACAAACAAACAGACTAATGACTTAAATATGCAAAAGGGTGTTACTTAATTAATATCTACTCCATACTGTTCCCGCCCAATATCCTGAATACCATGTTTTTGTTTTTATTTTCTTACAATTCAAATAAAATCTTAAATTTTAGGAGGAATTTTATATATATCTTTCAAAAATCTAAAAATTACATATTTTTTCTAAAATTAATAATATCATATTTACCTTCAAAGATACAAAAACTTACAAATTTACTCAATTTATATTGTTCTATTAAAACTCATTTTAAATTTATAAAGTTAATGATTTACCTTTTATTAAAAAAAATTACGTAGTATGTGTAAAAGAAATATTCACTCGTCTAATTACCATTTTGTTATAGCAAACTGTTTATTTTCCTACATGTGATGCACGCATGTGTATGAATCAAATGTAGAAAAATACATCATTTATTCTCACAAACTGACCAATTAAAATATTGCACAATTTTCTTACACATATTACATATTTTTATTGTTTAATAAAAAATAAAATTCTAATTATATAAATATAAAATGAGTTTTAATAAAAAAATAAGGAAATTTGTGAGTTTTTAAATTTTGAAAAGATAAAATTAATTTCCTAAAAATACACGTGAAATTCCTCTTAATTTTTAAGTCAAATAGTCGAATATCATATGCTAAATGACTCAAGTCGGTACAAGTACAGGGGAATCCACACTCTCTGCATTAATAATGTATCGTTTGAGTTGATTTACAAACCGTGCAATCAGAATTGAGACCAATCCGACCTATGTCCATATCTTCAACTCAAAATTTGACTTAACTCAGAGGATACAATTTTTTTTATTTTTTACTAAACAGAGGATACAAATTCAGTATGGGGACCAGGGCATCCAAATCATCTAAATGCTCTGCTTCAAACTTAGGGCCTGTTCAGCTGCCACTGTTACCGTGGGAAAAAAAAAATTCACTCAGAGTGAATTTTTTTTTTTCCCATGCGCACAGTGTTTCGGCCATTCAAATTGGACCCGAACCCAAGTCCATTCCCGTTCCCGCTTAGTAGCCGAACAGGCCCTTATTCAGTATGGGGACCAGGGCATCCTACACATTTTTTTTTCACGTTCACTAGTCAATACCACAGTGACAAATCAATAGTTCGGGTTCGGTTTGGCGAGGTCAAAAGTTCGTAATTCGGGAATGATTCGGTACAACAAGGAAGCAAAAAAAAAAAACCCCCCAAAAAACCAAAAAAAAAAGAATCACGTTTTTTTTCGCGAATAATTGTCAACTCACGTTTTATTCGCGAATAAAACATATTATACGTTTTTCTGCGTTTTATTCGGAGTTCGGTTCAGTAACGTCGAAAAACAAATTATACGTGAATTATACGCGAATTATGTCACTATGGTCAGTACTGCATACAACTCCTTTTCTAATGCAACACAAAACCAAACATGAAAATGGACCCATAAATCTGAACCCACTCATAAAATTTAGTCCGTGTTTCCGAATTTTGTTTTTTAGAACCCGTTCGGCAAGACAAGAGTGAAATAGAGAAATAGAGTGAAAAAAAAGTTTTATTTCCATCGAACAAGAAAAGAAGCGATTGAAAATTTTAAATTGTTGCAGTCAAATTTCCTGCTTTTTACATTTTGGTCCCTCCTATATTTCTCTACGAGTCAATTCTCTATTCTATTTATTTCATGGGAAAGGTGGAATAGAAAAATTGATATTTTCCAAGAGATGAGTTTTCCTCATTTGCCAATACTCTTTCACTGTTCCACCATCAACCGAACATGACTGAAATAGTGAAGAATTGAAACCTATTTCAAATTTCATTTTTTCTCTATTTAAATAGTTTGCCCAACAAACCGTTTTTATGTACCTATCCCTTATATTATCGTATTGTTGTTTTCGTTTTCTTTTTACTTCCTCCTTAATCTTATTTGTTGTCACCCGCTGCATGAACTGCTATAAAATGATAGCTACAGTAAATCTAAATAGGTAACTAGTGAAATAACATTCACTGAAAACATGACGTGACTAAAATGAAATACAGTCACATCACGCGAATGGTAACATTACGTGAGGTCACGTCGCGACCACATCTAACGTGATCAAATGTAACGTGACTGATCACGTTTAATTATTGTTTTTAAATTTTAAGTTAGTTCATAAATACAAATAACAAAATATACTAAAAAATAAAATAAAAAATTACAAAATAAATTATAATTAAGAAATAATGATGAAAAAATTAGTCATGTAACGTGCCACATGACGTAATCAAATCAGTTATCCTAATGTGGCGTGACAAGACCAAATTTTATATTTTTTAAACATAAAATTACTAATTTTTTTAAATAGATACGAAATTATTATTTTTAAATGATTCAAAATCTTTTGAAAATTGTATCTATTTGAAAAGATAGTAAAAAGTAAAAAAAAAATAATAATATTTAGCATGCAAGATATATTTTAATATGAAAATTAGTTGTTTAGATTTTAAAAATGAAAAGAAAAATATATAACATGACTAAGATACGAAAATAAGGAGACATTTGGAATCTTTTAATTTCTCTTTATAATTTTATAGTCGGACACATTCATAAATGTCGGGCGCACACTCGCAGTAAAAAAAAGTCATACTGTTTATGTCATGCTGACACGTGTAAATAGGTGGACAACTACATTGTTCATGCATGTTATATTAAATGTGACAATTGACAAGTATGGCTGTATGGGTTTTAAATCTTTTAGTTAACAAGAAAATCGCATTTAGCGTTGCGTATCTCACAGATTCTCAAAATTTTCCACCTAAAAGGGGCCTTGCTATCTGGGTCCCATTTCTCATAGCCTGCCGTTGTAACGTCTGACTCACATTACGCATTTAATTTCTAATTTATTGAGCCCGTTAGTTAGATTTTATTTGGTTAATTTGCATACTAAAATAAATGGATAAAAAATACAAATTTAATTCTTAGCAATAATCATGCATAAATGACTCTGACCAATAGTACAGATTTTTTAAATTTATATGGTTGTCTAATTCTAAAATATTATATTCACGCAAAGTTTATTTATTATGTCTATTTAAAATTTGCTATATATAACCATAAAATTTGATAAGTGCTGATCATGAATATATTTTATGAATTAACCGATACGCAATTAGGTCATGTTTGGTTGCAGTATAAACCATATAATAAAGAGTTTAGATCTCAGTTAAGCCATCAAACATGATTTAAATTGAATCAGACTAAGATGGAATTAGCTTTTCTTAAAGCAAAAATACTTAATTTTTACATTTAGCAATAGACAAATTAAATAATAAAAAATTATATATATTTGAATCTAGCATAGACAAATTAAAATGGGACCATCATGAATTTTTGTTTACATAGACAAATTAAAAAAAACACGATCAATGAACCAGCTTGATTACATTTAGTATAGACAAATAAAAAAAAAATAGATCTAGCATGAACTCTTGTAAGATATTACTATTATGCAATTGCATTTGAATCTTGTTTGAACTTATGTAATGATATTATTTCACATTCTTTCTATTAATTTTTATTGTTATATTTGAAATTATACAATTCTATAATTTTTTTTAAGTAATTATACAATATTTGTATTTTTTGTGTTATTTCTCATTAGTAAGTTTTCATTATTTCTCATTCCTTGCAAAAATTATGTAACTCCTAATTTTGTACTACTATATTTCAACTTGGAATTATTTCAGTTTTCTTTATTTTGTTTTTGTAGTACAATTAATTATTTTTTTATTGGAAACCCATAGGCTACAGTACAATCAGGTTAAGGTAAGTAAACAACAACAAAAAAACAAAAAAAGTTAATGAACAAGGTAACTAGGTAAGCCAAAAAAAAGTTACAAGACCTACACAATTTTTTCATTAAGCTTATTTCAGTAGTGAACGCCACAAAAAAAACCATACTTTAAGCCATCAAAATCTAACCAAACAAGAAATAATTTAAAACATGACATAACTTTAGTACTTAATCAAACATAAATAGTTTAGACGGCCTAAATGAAAATAACCAACTTAAACCTCCTCAACTTTAAATTCTAATTTGTAAAAATAAAATATAAATATGTACCCTCATGATTTTAATTTATATTTGCATTCTAATTTGGCTTCTGGATATATTACATATTTTGATTTTACAATGTCAACACCAGAGACGGATTTATAGTCAGGGAGTGCTTAGCACTCTCATGATATATTTAAAAAAAAATAATTATTTATATTGAAATTTAATTAATTTTTTTAAATTTAAATATGTCGGTTTCCCTCATAAATATTAAGTGTGTGTTTATAACAATGTTGTAAAAAACGGTTATTTACGGATTTTTCTGATTAATCGGCTGATTATTTTTAATTATGATCGATTAATCACTTGGTGGTACCATGTCCGTCCGACGAGCACATACCGTTATTTACAACACTGACTTATAATTTAGTTGTGAAAATTCACTTTGGAATTGTGAAAATTTAAATTAAAATTTAATAACCACATATTATATATTTTATTTTATGTTTAATTTTTTTTATTTAAATTTTGTAATTCCGCTGGTAGACAGTATCATGACCCGTACATGTTATATTAAATAGATCATACTTGTTACGTCTTTGACTTTATCGGAGATCTGATCTGATCTGATCTGATTGCTAACCCCAGTTGGCAACTCGTCTTTACATTGAAGGAAAAGAGGCTACGATTCTTTTCATGCTGGGAAGTACCTACCTAGTCATCACCTGCCCTGAGCTTCAATAAATGGCCCCTGGTATTCTTAGTCTGATATACGACGAATCGGATTCACATTACATCATACGATATATAAATGAAATCAAGACTTCTTTTGTAATACAAGTGTTATATAATATTCTGAAAGGTACCTGTCTAGATATATAAGAGCGAATAAATGTCGTTTTTATTCAATTTTTGTTCCTTGTAGTTTATATCCGAATTATAATTTCAAATTGCATCTAAACACCAACAGGGCTCAAGTTTTCAATACATAATCCAATTCATAAAAAAAAAAAAAAACTATTTTGAATAGTTGATTTATGTCTCTACGTCTTCATAACCTGAGTGGGCACCCAGTTTGGTTTTCGCACTTCCAAGAATGACCTTTGTTAAAAAAAAAAAAATAATTGGTTTTGTTGCGGAACCAGTAAAGGTGGTTAAATGATTCATTTTTTTTGTAAAGATGGTAAAAAAAAAAAAATCGGCTCGAAAGAACGTAGCTTGATCAGTTGAATAAGTGTTTATAGTAGACAAAAATTCTGACATTTGTAGGCAACACGAAAGACAAAAATTTACATTGGAGCTACCAACTATTGTAACGGTTCTTAATCGTTATAACTGTTGAAAGAGCCAATAACACACATAGAGTTTAACTCAACCATTATAACAACGGAAATAAATCTGTTGTTATTCCTCAAGAATAACGAGGAACCTGTTATTCTGATTCTAACTATTAATTTTTGTTGAGATTCCTGTTTAAAAAACTTCCTCAGATTTGCGCATAGAAAAATTAAACAGTTAGAATCAGAATAATAACAGTTCATATAGTATTTCCAAGGAATAACAACAATATTTATTTTCTATAACAACTGAGGTTGTCTTGGAAATAAAAATAACAAACCAATTTCAAGTACATAAGATTTCCTATAACCAGTTAAATAGCCATCATATAACTTGAAGAAATCTTCCGGACAATGCTCCACATAGTAGTGAGCAACAATCAATAACCGTTACTTGTGGAAATTCACTAGGAGTTTCTAACGGTACTAATCATGAATTCGTATCCTCCGAGTTAACTCAAATTTTAAGTTAAAATTACGACTGTCCGATTTAAATCCGCACAAATATTAAAGAACGTCGTGCGCTATAGGCATGAGTCGGATTGGCTCGGATTTTGATCGGACAGTTCTTTGAATTAACTCAAACGGTGCATTAATACAAAGGATGCGAATTTGCTAACCATAACCCTAGAATCCGGCTTTGATTTGTGACATTGGCTCTGTGTACCCATACAACACTCACTTAGGGGGTCCGTACTGATTAGGGGTGCCAACGGGTACATTACAGATCAAGTGGAAGTATTTTCGTATCCATACCCTTTACGAATTAATCTTATATGTTAGAAATTGATATTATCCATACTTTATCTTTATCTGTTAAGATTATCAGATAACAAAATGATAACCGATAAATAAAAAATAATAATAATTATTTTTTCATTTATTAAGGAAATCATTAAGACACATTCAAATAAAGGTCAAGAGAACTTAGCAAAAAATTAGGAGAGTTCAAATGCACCAGGATTTTGTGCTCCAATATGCTCCACATCCTTTATTTCCGTTTTCAAAGTCTGAACAGTCGATCCGAACCGCTCAACATGATCTTCATATTAAAATATGCTTGGAGACCAAATTTTATATTTTTTAGAATTTTTTTACTATTTTTTTAGATAGGTACAAAATCACTGTTTTAAGGAGATTCTAGACCATCCGAAAAAGTGATATTGTACCTATGTAAAAAAATAGTAAAAAAATTCTAAAAAATATATAATTTGGTCTCCAAGAATATTTTAATATGAAGATCATGTTGAGCGGTTCGGATCGACTGTTCAGACTTTGAAAACGGAAATAAAGGATGTGGAGCATATTGGAGCACAAAATCCTGGTGCATTTGAACCCTCCTCAATATATATATATATATATATATATATATATATATATATAATTTTAATTTTCATAATTATCCTGTTAGGGTAACGGACAAAGGCGGAATTAGAAAATTTTGATTAGGGAGACTGAAATTAAAATTTACAATATAGTAGGTGAGATTTGAACTCAAGTCACGACAATCACTAAATAGAGCTCTAACCACTAGATTACAAGTAAACATTTGATATTTTATGATGGGACCTAGATTATATAAAAAGTTTTAAAAAATAAATTTCAATTAAATTTCAATATATATAATTGAAATTTTAAAATCATAGGGATAGCTTAGCAACTCTAACAATAAATTTAGATTCGTCCCTGATAACAAGTACGGAATAACCTTTACTCATAATCTTGCCTGTTTAAGTAACGAATAAAAAATCTTTATCTGATAAGTTAACAAAAAAAATCTTATTCATATCAATTTTGTCGAATACGGATCAGGTAACGTATAAAAAGGTTGCTATTGACACGCCTAATACTGATCCTGATAATTAACTTTGTAGGGTTGACTCTTAATAAATCTTAATTAGCTAGCCCATCCTGTATTTATTCTAACTATTCAACAACCAACTAACCCTCAAAGGTGTCGGATTTAAATTAAATTTCCTGTTGCAGTCGGGGCGCTGCGACTTTGTTGTCAGTGCTGAGCAGAGGTGTTTCAGTTCTTTAATAAAATTCTGTTTTTTGAATTAAATTATACATATGCACGTATCTGTGTATGTGTATGTGTGTGTGCGCGTGACCGATCTACAGCGATCACATGCAGTGGATAAGTTATAGTTGGCCAGCTCAATTCGGCTATGTTGAATTGTTGATAAGAAAAACAAATATGCAGAACAAACCTCACATATTTACCAAATGTTATCCCCCGTGAAGAGGCGCCATTTGTGACTAATATTATTTGTGCTCAGTGTTTAAAATGCGGCTGTATGGACTACATATGCGTATATGTCCAGAAAATCTAATGACTCTATCATTATCTTTATAATAATTCTATCAATATGTCCAGAAAATCCAATGACTCTATCAATATGTCCAGAAAATGGTGTTTAATTTTTTCTTTCTTCCTTTTTTTTTTTTAAATCTTCACATAGACTACAAAGTGATAAAATTAATGAGCTCAAACTCTCGACCTTTAAATATCAATAGTTATATAATCTTTTTTTCCTAACCATGCTACTGGCCATTCTTGATGGGGTTTAGTTCCAAAATCCAAAACCAAGACATTAAATGTCCGAAGTGAAAACACATTCTAATCCCATATTTTTTTAGTAGAATATAGCCATTAATATAACCAACTAGCGGGCTCTCTATCTCTCTCTTAATTATCAGCGGTTGCCAAGTCTAATTATATTATTAAAATTAAAACAACAATTAATCCGAGCTACCTAAGAAGTGCAATATTTAATGATGATCTAATTATCTTGGGTTTCTTACTGTACATGGTACACTGAATGAGGACAATCAAGAAATTAAATGATGACAAACAGTTATCCATGTGGGACATTGGGATATCTTGTTGGCAACAATAAAAGACAATCAAACCAGAAATAAAAGGTATATTTTTCTTTTTTCATACGAGACAGACGGGACCGTAGCAATCAAACCAAATAACTATCATTTCTGGAAATTTCGAATTTCACCACGGCGGCATTTTACTAGTGTGGACCCATTTCGGAGAGGCCGCACAATACCGGTACGGATTCTGAAATGGGTCCGCACAACACCGGTGCAGACCCCTAAATGGATCCGCACCGGCATTCTGCGGCCTAGCTGAAATGGGTCCGCAGAATGCCGGTGCGGCCGTGGTAAAAATCGGAATGCCCAGCAATGATGGTTATTTTGTTTATTTTTTTTTAACAATGTTATAAATAAAAATTTCGGTAGAAGACTTGATGCAAGGGGTGTACACTGAACAGCTTGAAATTTCCTCGTCAGAACACGAACATGGATCTGAAATATTTGGTTGTTATCAATTAAATATGAACTAGACCTCTATTTTTCTTAAAAAAAAAAATTTGGTTGTTAATTATATCGCATTAAGTTTTTGTTGGCATTATGTACGTAGATTTAAAGGGCTAGATCAATTTTGTTCCTGGTGGTCAGATCGCTCAGACAGATACATTGAAGCTGACAAAGCTAGAGCGGTTGCAGTAACAAAACTAAGCATTTTCTAAATATATGATCGATATTAACAACTCAATTCCATTTGAAAAGAATATATCTTTTGCTTTACTTTCATGAATAATTAAATAAGTTACATTGTTTATGGTTTCATGCATTACCAACATTTTTACAGCATGACTGGACTGGAAACCGCACCTAATTAAATAATATTTTTTTTTATGATTAGTGGAAATATTCTACTAATAAATATATTGATATAAAAATATATACAGAGTTTTTTTAAAGTGGTTGCCTCCTTCCTAACTCTAATTACAATTTAAATTACAACATTTACAATTAGCCTGGACCAGTCTTCCAGACCCCCCCTATCCCTATCCAAATAGCAGCTATTTGTGAACATCGATGGTGTAGCATTTATTAGGGTGTGCATTGGTTTGGTTTGCTTTGCCGAGAGAAGGTTCTCATATTCCTTTCCTTTCAGATGATCCATGATCTTGCTGAGAGAAGGTGCACTGGTTAAGTAATAACATTTTACAACAAAGAAAAATCAGAGAGTTCTTTTGCATAAATGAATAACAGGAAACATATATGGTTGAATTTTTTCTTTAATCAGACTATATGTATTGCGACACAGAAGATCCAAGGCACTAGACATTTGGAAGAATTGATCAGAAATGATCTCATAGCTGGCACTATTAACTCTGATGGCTCTACCAGGCATATATCGACTAATAATTTGATTCTCCTATTTATTTCTTTTTCTGGTCCTTATTTCTTTCTTTCAAGATTATTACCAAATATTGTATAGGCTGTAGCTTCTTCTATTCTTAGCTCTCTGTGATTTATATATCGATAGAAAAGCAAGGATGTAAGATATAAGTTTAAAATGAAATACAATATGATACTATGAACCTGAAGTAAAATGTTTCATGAGGAGAAATCAGTAGATGGAGGAAACTATTTGAATTGAGGACCAATAGTATATTTCAGTTTTATACAATCTGAGCAAAAGACACTTATTGAGTGCAATCTTTATATAATTTCTTGAATTTCTGAGGTACTATTTTTATTTAAATCAATCAGGAAACTGAAAGTTCTTGTGTGATTTGTTCTTCATGGCAAAATTTTGACAAAGAATCAGAGGTGGAACACACACTACTACAGAATTTCAAATCAACACCGGTTTTCCTACCGGTGCTGATCGTGCCGATGCTGATTCCACGTTTGATTAGCACCGGTTTTAAACCGGTGCTAAATATAATATACAACACCGGTTGTTTCATAAAACCGATGCTAAAAGTAGTATACAACACTGGTTGTTTCATAAAAACCGGTGGTAGAAGTTACATTCAACACCAGTTTTTTTGCCTCAAATGGTGTTGATTTATTACATTTACCACCGGTTTGGTTAAATAACCGGTGTTATATATCAATCGGTTTGCAATAATTTTTTTTTTATTGTTTGGAATTCGGTTTATATTAGGCTAGCTTCCGAATTTGCTAGCCATAAATTAAATATTCACATGCACAAAATATAGAATGGACAAAACATTATACAAATGAAATAACACATAATTTAAAAGTATCATCTTAACTAAATTTGATAGTTTCAACAAAAACAGGCTAAGATAATATCATCTCTCACATTGTCTTAAATTTCGTAGTCAATTACAAGCATTTTTCCACAAAGAAATTAGCCCTCATTATCTGAAATTGTTTAAGATCTTCCATCGAATACGGCGACGAACTTAAGCACTGCATGAAATTATATTAAACTGTTAATTTAGATGTTGAACTTAAAAAACTTAAAAAGAACTGCATCAAATTAAATTTAACTAGTACCTTATTTTCATATCTCAGAATATTCAAACATGCATAATTTTAATTAATAGAAACTGAACTTGGGACAAACTCAATTATATTTTAAAGGAGTTCCTTTTGTCAATCAATGAGTTCAATCAGTGACAACCAAGTTCAATTGAACTCACAAATATGTAAAGGATCGAAAAGTGACAACCAAAGATATAAAAAGTGTAATAACTATGTTATGAAATAGAATTATATTTGTATTGAAAAACCATCGAAAAATATAGTAACTAGAGACAACATTAACTTCATCACATAGAATCCACATTTCTTATCGTCATTCTGCTGAGGGCACTGTATTGTCGGCTGGGTCAAGGACGTAGAATATTTGATGCGCTTGTTTGGCAAGTATGAACGGGTTATGAACATATCCCAAACGATCTTTATGCACTAGAGTAAATCCGTATTTATCAAGTTTTACACCATGGCAGTTATCGACCCATTGACACTTAAATAAAGGAATTTTAATGTTAATGTAATCGAGTTTCCAAATTTCTTCAATAAAACTATAATATGAACTTGACACGTCTATTGGTCTCCAAGCACATTTCAATATTTAATTTATAACATGTTGAACGGTTCGGATCGATTGTTTGGATTTTCAAAATCCAAAAAATGGCCCGAAGTAAACGAAGGGGTTTACTTTGCAAAGCACCATAGCCTTACTATATATATATATATATATATATATATATATATATAGGGCTGGCTACTATGCTTATATAAGCATATGCCCACATATGCTTATAACTCATTTTTGCGTTTTCAATGTTCAAATGGTCGATCCGACCGTTCATCTTGTTCTCCATATTAATATGTGCTTGGAGACCAAATTTTACATTTTTCTGAATTTTTTTACTATTTATTAAGCCACTTTGAAATTGCTGATCCGGGTGAACAGTAAAAATAGTGCAACAAAATTCAGGACCATATGATCAGCAATTTTCAAAGTGGCTTAATAAATAGTAAAAAAATTCAAAAAAAATGTAAAATTTGGTCTCCAAGCACATATTAATATGGAGAACAAGATGAACGGTCGGATCGACCATTTGAATATTGAAAACGCAAAAATGAGTTATAAGCATATGTGGGCATATGCTTATATAAGCATAATAGCCAAGCACTATATATATATATATATATATATATATAGAGTATGGCTAATGTGCTTCCTCTAGAACTTCGGCCTCGTGCTTCCGGGGGCATATCTTAGTGTTTGATGTTCAAACAACAAATTCAAACCGTTAGATGTTCAATCTATATTAAAATGTACTTGGAGACCAAATTTTACATTTTTTGGAACTTTTTTACTATTTATTAAGCCACTTTGAAAATTTCAGATCCGGATGAACAGTAAAAACAGTCTGGACCATATGATCTGGAATTTTCAAAGTGGCTTAATAAATAGTAAAAAAATTCCAAAAAAATATAAAATTTGGTCTCCAAGTACATTTTAATATAGATTGAACATCTAACGGTTTGAATTTGTTGTTTGAACATCAAACGCTAAGATATGCCCCCGGAAGCACAAGGTCGAAGTTCTAGAGAAAGCACATTAGCCATACTATATATATATATATATATATATATATATATATATATATATATATATATATATATATATATATATATATATATATATATATATATATATTATAGACGTATCATATCAGGAATTTTTGAAAATTACCGTATCGCCGTATCCGTATCGTATCCGATACGATACCCGTATCAGTATCCATGCAACACAGCTGGACATGGATAAATAGTACAATATAGCATTTATACCATAGCAATAGAGCATTTGTACGGTTAATTTAGCTGGATGCAAGGTCTTCTAGCTTGGAAAGTAACGCATACTTATTTAATGGATGATGTTGGATGAAAAACCATGTTACAGTCTACTATTTAGCATTTACTGCTGTTGTAAGCAATCATCTACTTAGTCTATTTGACTAGATTTGCAAAAGATATATTTTTTGAATTTTACAATTTCTTGTCTTGAGATATTGTGCATGTTCATAATGATATAAATTGCTAAATGTATCAAGGATGAATCATGATTGACCAAGAAATAAATTAAGAAGACTTGATTCAAGATTGTTGTAATTAGAAATGTGTAAAATTAGTTAAGTAAGCTTGAGATTGAGATAATCAATTTATTCTATTGCAACGCTTGTCAACCGTTACACAATGGAATAATTTATTTTGCGAGATACAAATTCTGAAAAACATTCAGAGAGCTTCCGTTGTGTAACCTGTTATAACGATTAACAAATGTTGTCATAAATGAGCACATTAAATGCATTGAAACTAGTTAATTGGGACCAACCGTTACTAAGCTGTTATAACGGTTGATACCAGTTACCTAATTTTATTTCTTTCTCTATAAATATAAACGAAATCTATTTTTCAATCCAATCTTTAGCCGCCTCAAAATTCAAAATCTCGAATTTCCAACAGATATATAATTCTCTGTTGTTGCTTGTGCATCAAACTTTAATATCTTTACAATAATCTCAAGCCTACTCCACCAAACTCAAATCTTGATAAAAATTAGAGTGATTTGTGAGATCTCTTGCTTGTTAAAGTACTAGAGTCTTTGTTTTCGAGAGCCTTTAGTGCTCACTTGTTTTAGGATCGTGTGACTTTCCGAAGTTTTGTAATGGCTCATGGGTTCCACCTTGTACTCCTTTCTCATTGGTTAAAGAAATGCGCGCCCATCTAAAGCTCGCGGAGTCCCGAAGACGTAGGCATCTTTAAGCCGAATTCCGTAAACATATCTCGTGTCAAGTGTCTCTTAACTCTTCTATTTATTTTTACGTACACTTGTTTATTGTTTAGTTACTTGATTCCACCAAGAACAACACACACGATATTTAATTTAATAATAGACTATCGAACTAATTAGGGTTAAAATTTTAAAAGGCCTCATATTCACCCCTCTAAATTCCATTAGGAACTTATTGTGCCCATATGCGACAAATTTCTGGTCATCATTGCTTCGGCACATGAATTCGGTCAGGATCAATGCCTCCACGGTGGTGGACTTCTGGCTGTCAAACAGGAAAACGGGGAATAAGGACGCATGTGCACGGTGGGATGTGACGTGGGCGGCTGGTGTGTGGGCTCTGTGGAGAGAGAGGAATAGGCGAACGTTTGCGGGCGACGCAAAGAGTGCTTCTCGGTTGCAGGATGACGCCAACATACAAATACAACAATGGATCGCGGTCATCTAACCGACACCGGGGACTGGATACAAACTGCGACTCCCTGTTTTTTATATTTATTGGTGTTTTGTATACTTTGTGATTGTTAGATTTTGGTACCTTATTTTGCTAATTTTTCCTTTCTTCGGTTGATGGTGGTGTAAATAACTGTGTACCTTATTTTCTTACTTTAATGAAATAGTCGGTAAGCAGTTTGCTAACTGACCTTCAAACAAAAAATTCCATTAGGAACAACATTACATTAGTATTTTCCAGATTTTTTTGTTGAGCTCCTTCTGATGCAATTTTGTTATCTGAAGACGTCTGTTAGTTCAATTTTAGGTTTAGCTACCACTGTCCGGTACTGGTTGACTTTTGAACAAATTGGTATTTATATTGTGTGTGTTTTAGAATCCTAGTAAGAAATGAGAATTGATGAATTGCATTCTATATATATATATATTTTTTAAAGTACGTTGTAGTTGGACAACAAAGAGTGAGGCTATGGTACTAGGCATATAGTGCGCGCATATTGGTCATCAGAGGTGGAACAGAGATGGAGCAGACCTTTGTTATGTCCATTTTGTAATTAGGTGAAAACAATCTAATTCTTATAATCTTAGGGGGCTGATGGTAAATCTAGCTACTATTGAGGATATGTAGAGTAACACACCTTATCAATAAATAGTTCAGATAGAACTTATTGTCAAATTTTACTTGTTGTATGTTAGAGTATATGATCCCTTGAAAAATAAATATTTTTGTCAGGTTGGGATTGATATTCAATTTGATCCCTAGTGTCAATTTGATCCCTTGAAAAACTTTTTGAGATGTGAATTGAAAAACTATTTCAGGTTGAGATGTGAATTTGACAATATATATTTATTTTTCAGTAATAGTACGACAAAAGATGTGAATTTGACAATATTCAATTTCTGTTGGTGCTAACAAAACTTCCTAATTATTAACAACCTCGCTAATCAACTTCCTAACAACCTCACTAATCAACTTCCTAACAACGTACCTCGCTAATCAACTTCCTAACAGCTAGCATCTACTCTTCTTATCCTGCTGTCTTGCTCTCTGTGATTGCTTGGGGAATGGACCTCATGTCCAGTGTGCCTCTATTACTCAGTTTCGTTCTTGCAGTCTTTCCCTGTTTTGGCGCTGAAGCCCGTTAACACCTCACTCTGGTTTTGCATGAATGTTTGTTTAAACAATAATACGTACTTCATGCATAATTATTAAAACTAATAACATTTTTTAGCAGTTCTAAGCATCATTCATGAAATTTCATCTTTTTTTCCGCTCAGCATAAGTTCGTATCTTTTTTCTGCTTAAAAATTTCTACAGGGTTTGTTATTTAAATGTCCAGATTTGCTCTTTTTAGACGAAAAAAAGAGCGAGTCATGCATGCACTTGACAAATCCGAACATTTTTCTCTGGACATGCAAAATCATGACCCTAACATTTTTTTTTTTTAACTTTCTTCTACTTTAGAAGTTTTTAATTTTGACATAATTTTGAAAAAATAGTTAAAATTGTGAAAGTTAATCTATTGTGCTCGTTTTATCCCCTTCCATTAGATTTTTACCGTCTTCTTAATCACCTGGTGCTCGCTGCCATTATATCTCAGCAAATATTCGAGAAATTAAGTAGTTATTAAAGAGGGAACAAGTATTTATGAGAACACCGCAGCATGTATAGTAAAATAGTTGAATAATTATTTTAGTACCCGCGCTACAGTACCCGCACTATACTCGCACTTCTATAACTGTAAGGTTGCGGTCCCCACAACTACCAATCTAACTAACAATGTTATTAGACCTTTCATTTTGAATTTCAAATGTTCCTTTCTCTCTATTTTTTTCTTTTTCGAAGGCTTTGGCGATTTTGAGGCGATTTTAGGTCAATTTAGAGACGATTTTGAGACGATTTTGAGGCAATTTTTGAGACAATTTCGAAATTGGAAGCGATTTCGTGTGGTTCTCACAAGTTTAATCGGTGATTTTGAAATGTGATCAGTTAGATTAATATTGTTTCTTTTAGATTTTATTTTTGTTCGGTGAATTAATAATGATATATCGTTTCGTTTCTATTTCATATACACAATCATGTTTCAGTGTTGCTGGATTTTAAGATGTTTGTGACAATTTGATTTGCAAAGATGATGTAATTGTCTATTATGTGTTCAGATATAAATACTTGGTAGTTCAGATATAAATACTTGATGTGTTCAGATATAAATACTTGGTAGTTTAGATATAAATACTTGATGTGTTCAGAAATAAATACTTGATGTGTTCAGATATAAATACTTAGTAGTTCAGATATAAATACTTGATCTGTTCAGATACAAAATTCATTTTAATAAAGTCAGTTACAATTTAAAGTTAAAAAAAATTAATAACAATCAATTATTAAAAATAACGTTATATGGTTTAAATTATTTATTTGAAAAATATATAATAAACTTCCGTTGGGCCAATAATTATATATGAATTCATATAAAACCATAGAGAATACTAATATATTACAATTAGTGCAACATATATACATATTGTCTTTTGTACACATGCAATCACATGTGATCCATATAACATATACTCCTCAAGATCCAATACAATGTTTGTATAAAAGTAATGTCCTTACCACTTAGTAACCATGCGATCAAGGTTTGTGTTACGTTAAAAAAAAAAAAAATTTTGAGCTGTTGGACCCAAAACGTTCCAGACGTTTGTTAAAACGTTGTGACGTTTGTTAAAACATTGTGACGTTTGTTAAAACGTTGTGACGTTTTCAAAATTCAAACTGGATTTTCCAATTCCTAGCGAGTTTAGTTAAATCGTTACCAACGATTATTAAACGTTCCCAACGTTTTAGCACGATTTGAACTTAAGTTTTCTGTTGTTGCGAGATTTCTCAAAACGTTACCAACGTTATAAAACGTTTCGTAACAATTGGCTCTGTAAAAATTTGATCAAAAACAGGACTTCTGAATCTTAGAATTTAATTAAAACGTTACAACGGTTTCGAAAAACGTCTACAACATTTTATAGTATTTCTTGAACTCGATCAGGGTCTATTTGCAAAATTATCTCTCTCTCCCCTCATTCTCCTCTGTGGTCCGCCCCTTCTCCTTGTGTGTGCCGCCCAAAGAAAGAGAAGGAGAAAACCCCTCTTCTCCCTCAAAATTTCACCGAAACCCTTGAAAATTTTACGAGAGGAATGAAAATGGCGGTCTATTTCCCCTTCTAGTAGCTGTTCAGCTCTCCATTGGTATTTCCTTTCTCTCCTCTCTTCTTAAGATCTGAAATTTTCTCCATTGTTGGAGTTTTGCCCCAAATCTAAAAATTTTGTATAAGTTTTGAGTAATCCATCTCCATTAAGCTTCTATGTTGCCAATTTGGTAATTCATTTCTCAATTTCATCTTGATCTTGGTTTTCTATCTAGGATTTGGTTCAAATCCGAAAATTTGAGAAGAGTGGTGATTAATCTAGTCTAATCCAACAAATAGAGGTGTTAATTGGTGTAGGCTCGATTGAGCAAGATTTTGCGGGACCTTTCGATACGTCCGAACCATAAGTGCGAGATACGCTCTTCGTAATCAGGTGCGGGGTTCTTGGACTTATTTGATGTTTCATATTCAGAAATTAAATTGTTTTTCGATTGTCATGTTGTATTGTTTGATTTATTGCATAATTGGAATGGTGTGAATTATGTGCATAGCCCAATCAAATTAAAACCAAATTATTGTGATATGGTTAATTAGTATGTTTGTATGGTTGTCATTTGGATTGTTCCATTGTAATTTGATTTTGGTTGGAAAGTCACCACGAATTGATGATTGAAAAAGTATCTGTGAATGAGTTGCAAGGCTGACCTGTATAGGTGGCTTTGATCCCGGGAACCAAGGTTGACCTGTATAGGTGACGTTGATCCCAGGAACCCTTTTGTGAATGAAATTGCAAGGCTGACCTGTATAGGTGACTTTGATCTTACATGAATGAATTTGCAAGGCTGACCTGTATAGGTGGCTTTGATCCCATGAACCTTTTGTGCACTAGGTGAATGGGCCTCATTGTTTCCCAGTACCGGTTGGGACGAGGGGTGGGTGACTATATATGTTGATTGTGATTGTGAGTGACTAGTGTGTAATGTCTGTGGCTTGGGGCATTATCCTACGTGGTAATGTATTTGGACGGTCAATTGAATATTACGACATTTTGAATGATTTCAGACTGAATTTTCATTATATGACTTTGAACCAGAGTTTAGTAAATGGTTAAGCCAAAGCACTGCAGATGGGTGTCAGATAAAAGGGTCCAGCTCGGTGGAACACCTGTAGGTGTCAGTAACCCTACAGATGAGGGTCAGATAAAGGGTCCAGCTCGGTGGAACATCTGTAGGTGCTACCAGCCTTAATAAAATGAGTTAGCCAAATATATGTTTGTTTGAACTTCATCTTGGAAATTCCGTAAGTTGTGTTTCACTTGATTATTGTTGTCGAGCATACGCATTCATTTATATACTGATATAGAACTGTTAATATATTTTTGTATGGGTTTTATTTTTGGACATGGATTCTGATTGCAAGTTCAATAACCTGATTGTGGTAAAGTCGCACTGAGAAATTATTCTCATCCCCACCCTTTGGGTTCTTTTTACAGGTTGCGATACGACTGATTCTGGGGAGGCACACGAGTAGTAGGCCTTTGGTACATGTCACCATATTACCTTAGTAGTTGTTTTGCTATTTGACTAGAGATGTATACATATTTTTGTTGGATAGTTCTCTAGGTCATATCTCATGGTTAGTATCCATATGAGATACATGTGGTATGTTCTACTTTTATCAGATATTTTTTACCTGGATTATTATATGGACTTGTTTTATTTCTTTTATTGTGATAATTATGAGTTATATCGTAATTGTCTTGTAAGCATACATGGAATTGTATGCTTACGGCGGAGCTCTGTCACTACTCATGGCTGCGGGGTGTGACAGTTTGGCCCAAGTTTCGTAAAGTTGAGCTCATGTTGCCAAAACTCTTGGTTATGATCTAGTTTGAACCAAAATTTCATACAAACTAGTTGTATTAGATCTAACATATAAAAAAAAAAAGTACCCATGTGATCCATGACATGATGCCTCTTGGTTAAAGGTCTCCAACATTTCAACTCAAACACTGTTTTAAGATTCTTATTCATCCAACGTAGTATAGATATAAATACTTTAGTTTGTAAGTACAAATACCACATGATGTCTCATAATTAGACCTATAAATCCGACCAATTTCTGTACCACAATCTGTGTTTCAAACCACCAAATCGTGTCTTTTACATTGAATATACATTGAATATCTATAGAATGTGGTACTGCTGCATTTTCATTCTTACTTTGCAGAAAATGAGAGAAATCAGGGAAAATTGCGAGTTCTGGAACCCTACACGCGGGCGGCGTCAGATCCCACGCGGGTAGCATCAGATCCCACGCGGGTAGCGTCAGATTCCACTCGGGTCGCATCATACCCTGAAATTTCAGCACCGAACTTAAAACAGTCATAACTTTTGACTCGTAACTCCGTTTTGAGCGTATGACCACTTTTCGGAAAGCTTGCGAGAAGATCTACAGTTTGAGCCAAACCTCACTGCTCACTTCCACTCGACGCGACCTGCATGAGTTGGCACACGACCCGCGTCGAATTAATTGTGCCAGGGTCCGATTAAAGCCCGTTAAGATGCCTATATAAGGCCTGGCGCAAATTGAGAAAAGGGACCCCCGACATTTCACACAAAAAGGGATCTGATCGAGCGCGACAGAGGGAGGAGGCGATCTGGAGTCAGGGAGGATTCGGCCAGGAGAAGAAGATTCGGCCAGAAGCTTCGATCCTCTTCGACCCTCCTTCTCTCACAATGATTTGCATTCTCTTTCTCTCTTCTATTTTGATTTTGCTCATGTCTGAGTAGATTTGTAGTTTCAGGGGTTTGGATTGTAGTCTGATACATTGTTTGATTATGCACATGGATTGATTCTGATTGTTATTTCGTGTTTCTTTAATTCTTGTATTATTTGAGATTGCTTGATCTGAATTGTTTGATTCTTGATTGTCTACTGTTGAATGCCTTTGGCATTTCTTCTTGTATCAAGGCTTGATATTTCTTGCAAATTAGGTTAAGTACTTGAGGTAGGTCTGAGAACCGAAAGGTGAGGTCAATAGTAGCCGAGAGGTGAAATTTCCACTTGCACTTGCTCAGCTTGTGGATACATTTAGTAAACAGAACTGAGAACTTAGGTTTAGATCAAACAGCTTGATTAAATCTAAGAAGGTGAAATTGCATTTCCAAACCAGGTCTGCTAAGCCAACACACGAGAGTTGAGGTTTAGTGACACTAGGTACGGTCAATCTAGCCTTTACACGACTTAAACAACCAGTTTCTGACATGTGCAGACTCAGCTCAAGGGGCCATGCGGGTCGCGTGAGTTAGCACGCGGGTCGCATCACAAGGGTCGCAAGCCACAGCTTGCGAGTGATCACTCAAAAGAGAGCAATGTTTCTTTTAATATTTATAAACTCGTAAATGCTATCGGTTCGGACTGCAAGCGCACAATCCTTATCGAGTAGTATATGCGAGGTCGATCCACAGGGAATATTGGTTCAGTGTCTTGAGCGATCGAATCACAACCTTTCGAAAGGCTAGACGAAATCTGAAATTTGAGAGATGTTTGTTGATCAATGTAAATTAGGAAACAATTAAAAGTAATTAAAATAAAGATAGAGATGAGAATTCCTAGGGTTTCGGCACACCGTTGCCACTCAATCCGTCTTGACAATATATTCCTGTTGCGTCTGATTTCCTGTTGTTGTTTTATGAAAGATAACTACATAGGTCACTGCGATTTATGTTACGCCAGAATGACAGATCTTTCATCGAGACTCTACTCAGGACAATGCGATTTATCTTACGCAACTATCGGGTCTCTTATCTCCCAAATTACTACACAGATCACTGCGATTTACCTTACGCAAATGATGGAATTTGGTCATGCGTTTTGTTGTTCTGGTTTATGGCTTCCCCGCGAAGGTTTTCTTCACATAAACCTAATAGATCTCAACGAGGCTAACTCATCCAAATAGTTCTTTCGAGTTATTAAAGTACTGTCACTACCCTAACAAACTCAAACTAGATCATTGAAATTAGGTGAAGAGATAGTAAATCACAAAAGCATATTCGATACAACAACAAGAAATCATAATCAACAGAAATATATATATCAAAACATCAAGAGTAACAAGGTTTACTGCCTAGCCCTAAGAAAAGGAACTTAGCCGCGGAACGGCATGGTTACAATCACTCCTCTCTTCTCTCTTTAATCAAATCTAACCCTAATTACAAAGATATCTATTCCCTCTGTCCAGGGGCCTTTTATAGGAGTGTAGGGACGTCTGGAGTTGATTGGAAGCCAAGGAATTGATATGGATACAGCTGTCGGCAGTTATTTCCCAAGAGTCGCCTTCGGTTACGGACCGTATCAAGGTGATACGGTCCGTAATGGGACCTTGGCAGTTATGGTTGTAACTTCCTGCGCTATCTTCTGAGCCTGTGCTATGCCTGGTCCGTATTAACCAACACGGGCCGTAACAGGGTCTTAGTCGATAAGCGTTGCTGATCCGATTGACCCGATTCTAGCTCCATTTGATGTAGAATAGTCCCAAAACCTGTTTTCTGCAATAAAACTTAAAGAAGGGTGACAGTAGCCTTTTTCTCTAAATAATTAAACATAAGTGTGAGAAAATATGTAAAACCTAAGCCAAAACCCTACGTAAATCATCATCATTTTGACTCTTGATACCTCGCATATTTAGTCTATTTTAGGCCTGTTTTAGTACCAGATTCGTGCCATAATTCACCAGAATCATGTGCATTTCATCGATATATCTTTAGAATTTGGTACTGCTGAGTGTTTGTTTGTTTTCTGCAGGTTTGGAGCAAAACAACGAAGAAACGGCGATTTGGGATGATCTGGTACGGCCCTTACCAGGTTTGGTACGGGTCTCACCAGACTTAGCCGATTTCAGCTCATCACACCTGGTACGGCCAGGCCTTACCACTTTGGTACGGCCCTTACCTAAAGGCGGCCTGACAGATCCAGAAATTTCAGCACCGAACTTAAAACAGTCATAACTTTTGACTCGTAACTCCGTTTTGAGCGTATGACCACTTTTTGGAAAGCTAGCGAGAAGATCTACAGTCTCACCACGCCTGGTACGGCCAGGCCGTACCAAATTGGTACGGGCCGTACATAAAGGCGGCCTGACAGATTCAAATCTTGGCAGAGGCTATTTAAAGCGGGGAACTCTCCAATTTCGACAGGGAATTCATTCCAGATCCATTTGAGAGCACAGTAAGAGAGAGAAAGAGAGCTAAGGAGCTGAGAGCAAGAAGGAAGGAAGAGGAAAGAGGCGAAACTCGACGGATCTAGCTTCCTCCTCTCGATCCCTTCGATCCATGGCTATCTCTCTCCCTTTTATTGTATTTTTAGATCTGATTATGTGCTGTGAGTAGTTCTTTTAGTTTCTAGGGTTAGAGATTGATTCTTGATTTGTTTTGACTTTCTTTGACTTGTATCTTGTATGAACTCTTTAGTTTGATTGATTGTGATCTTCTTTGATATCTTTTGCTTTGCTTGCTGTGATTGTTGTATGATGTGCCTCTAGGTTTAGATCGAACCTATCAAGGTCATGTGATCATCTCAATCTTTCATCCAAATCAAATGCTTAGGGTAGAATAGTTCGAATTGAAGCCGAAAGGTTGAATTCTCCTCTAATCGACAGATTAGAGGGTGCCTTAGACCTCCAATCAACCAGCTAGGGTGTGGAAACCCTAAAAGGCAATCAATTGCATTCCAACCTAGATCTTGATCCAACAAACGATGGTTGAGGGTTAGGAACCTTAGGTATGGTCTCTTGAACCTTTCTAAAGAGTTTAGCACAAGGTACCAGCAAAGAAATGCATTCACTCGAACTGGTAAGCTCTGTTCTGGGATGCCAGTACGGGTCTTACCAGGGTGGTACGGCCTTGCCTTACCAAGTGAAGTACGGCCTAGCCGTACCAACTTGGTACGGGCCGTACCACTAGAGGCAGATCAGAGATGAAGTCTGAAACCCTGGAAACGCCTTTTATCCATAATCAAAACACAATTTACATTTCTTCTAGCATTTTATTACATCTTCTTGAATTGTTTGACTTGACCCTTTAGGAAATTAAATACCAAACCAAACCTTTTCCACTTCTAGTTTTTGATTAAGTTTGATAGAATCTAACCTCGCAATTAACCGTTCCTGTGGATCGATACCCGAATATACTACACGATAGGGGTTGTGCACTTGCATCCCTTACTCGTAGAGTGTAAACGTGGTTTTAAAAGGTACGCCTTCAAGCGTACCGAAACTTGCGTTGCGTTCTGCGCACATCAAGTTTTTGGCGCCGTTGCCGGGGACGGTAACCAATTGCCTAGTTAGATTTTACCTTACTTAGTTAATCTAGACTTTATCTTGTATCCTTTATTTTCTTTTATTTTGTTTCTTTTATTTATTTATTTTCTCTTTTTCAGGAACACTATGGCGATCACTATCTGAGGAGCTCGAGACGCCATGGATCTCATGTACAACATGACGACAGACCAACATTGGTTTGGCCGCGACAATTTTCAAGCTGGAGGAGGCGGCCGATCCAAAGCTGATCAGATCACAGCTCTATATGCTAGAGCTGCCGAGCTAGAGGAGGCCATGATCGCAGCTCTACATGCCAAAGCTGCCAAGCTGGAGGAGGCCGTAGAGAGTTATTCAATCAGACTGAGCATGAGAGTAGCCAGAAACCAGCAACCACAGCCATGTGCCATATGTGGGGACAGGAGACACTCTTATGAGTATTGCCCACTGGCTGATTGGAGTGAGGAACAGGAGCAGGATGGCTATATCAGCAACAACAATTGCAATTTCTACGACCCTGCACCATTCGATGACTCGAACAATTGCGTATTCCAACCCGATCCACCCGAGCCGTACGTTGATCCCGCTGAGATCGAATTCATACACGAGCAAGGGAAGGTGAACCAGATGCTGTGGGAACAGTTGCAAAACATGTCCACGCAGATGGCCGCTCAAAACAAGCTGTTGGAGCAGTTGAGTCACATCATCACCTCACGCCAATCTCAACCTGAAAAGCTGCCAGCTCAGCCAGAATGCGAAGGACCAGCCCAGCCAACAGACCAGACCGCACTTGACGCGACCCGTATCATTGAGACACGACCCGCATCTCCACCTGAAGAGCATATGGACGCGACCCGCACACCACCCGATGCGACCCGCATGCCGTGTTCTGATGACCTGGAGACCAAAGGAAGCGAGTCGGATTGGTCAACATGCGATGCCATTCCACCTGATGCGACCCGCGTCAAGACCCAGACAGAGCGGCTGACTCCTGAGCTCAAGCCTCTTCACCTCAGGTATGAGTTTCTAGACCCAGATAGATGTTGTCCTGTGATCATAAGTGCAGATCTTGAACCCGATCGGACTGCTTCACTCTTGGAGAAATTGGAAGCGCACAAAAGCGCGATCGGGCGCTCGATCAAGAACTTGATGGGAATCTTGCGGATTTTTCTGATGCAAGAGTGTGATCGCATGGGCCGTGTACCTCAGAAGTGGGTGCTCCCACCAGTGCCACCTGATCCACCTCCCACCAACCAGTGAGACGCCCCCGCCTCATCCCTCGCTCACCATCTAGTAAGTTTCCATATTTTCTTCTATTTACTTTTTCCTTGTGTGAATTCAAGCATTGAGGACAATGCTTCATTCAAGCTTGGGGGGGGGTGGAATAGAAGAAAATTGTATCTGCATTTAGACATGTTTATTTTTCAAAATTTTTGCATTTTTAGGTGATAAATTTGTGTGATTGCTAGGATTAGGGACTTGTTTGAAAACTTTTGTTTATGAGTTGGATGACCTTGGGAAATTAGAAATAACCTCACAATTGACCAAATAGACCTAATTAGGAACAAATGGTTCGAGATTTGTAAAATTGGAAACTTGAATGTCGAGATAGCATTTAGAAACTGAATTGTGCCTTTCAAACATGGAAATAGGGATTTCAAATAAAGAAAGGTTGGGATATCCGTAGGTGTGAATGAACGCTAGTGGATGTGTGTATTCATGGTATGTGCAAATAAAAAAAAAGAGAAGAAAGAAAGAAAACAAGAAAACAAAAGAGAAAAGAAAATAAAAAGAGATGAAAAGATGGAGAACATAAGAGTACTGGCAATAAGCCTTGCATGGGCGCCTTTGAGCTCGTCTCCCAATTAGAAATAAAAGAACATATCAACACACGAAGTCCGCAACTTTCTGACCTAAGCTTGATTCAAGCTTGGGGGTGCCAAAAAGGAAAAATCTCTACAAACGACGGCATACTTTAGTGAAAGAATGATAAATCGATAAATTCGAGTAATCAACTTTGCAAGACTTGAAACATTTAGAGTTTGAGGTTTTATTAATCAATTTGTGAGGTGAATCACAATTGACCAAGGGAAGTCCGAATCATAGCAAAAAGATTCTTGCGTTCTTTTATTGTAGCAATCATGTAAGTTTTCACATTTAGGCTTGTATCCGCATTTAGATTTAGTTGTCCAGCACTTTTACCCGAGTTTGAAACTTTTTGCTTGAGGACAAGCAAAGGTTCAGCTTGGGGGAATTTGATACCTCGCATATTTAGTCTATTTTAGGCCTGTTTTAGTACCAGATTCGTGCCATAATTCACCAGAATCATGTGCATTTCATCGATATATCTTTAGAATTTGGTACTGCTGAGTGTTTGTTTGTTTTCTGCAGGTTTGGAGCAAAACAACGAAGAAACGGCGATTTGGGATGATCTGGTACGGCCCTTACCAGGTTTGGTACGGGTCTCACCAGACTTAGCCGATTTCAGCTCATCACACCTGGTACGGCCAGGCCTTACCACTTTGGTACGGCCCTTACCTAAAGGCGGCCTGACAGATCCAGAAATTTCAGCACCGAACTTAAAACAGTCATAACTTTTGACTCGTAACTCCGTTTTGAGCGTATGACCACTTTTTGGAAAGCTAGCGAGAAGATCTACAGTCTCACCACGCCTGGTACGGCCAGGCCGTACCAAATTGGTACGGGCCGTACATAAAGGCGGCCTGACAGATTCAAATCTTGGCAGAGGCTATTTAAAGCGGGGAACTCTCCAATTTCGACAGGGAATTCATTCCAGATCCATTTGAGAGCACAGTGAGAGAGAGAAAGAGAGCTAAGGAGCTGAGAGCAAGAAGGAAGGAAGAGGAAAGAGGCGAAACTCGACGGATCTAGCTTCCTCCTCTCGATCCCTTCGATCCATGGCTATCTCTCTCCCTTTTATTGTATTTTTAGATCTGATTATGTGCTGTGAGTAGTTCTTTTAGTTTCTAGGATTAGAGATTGATTCTTGATTTGTTTTGACTTTCTTTGACTTGTATCTTGTATGAACTCTTTAGTTTGATTGATTGTGATCTTCTTTGATATCTTTTGCTTTGCTTGCTGTGATTGTTGTATGATGTGCCTCTAGGTTTAGATCGAACCTATCAAGGTCATGTGATCATCTCAATCTTTCATCCAAATCAAATGCTTAGGGTAGAATAGTTCGAATTGAAGCCGAAAGGTTGAATTCTCCTCTAATCGACAGATTAGAGGGTGCCTTAGACCTCCAATCAACCAGCTAGGGTGTAGAAACCCTAAAAGGCAATCAATTGCATTCCAACCTAGATCTTGATCCAACAAACGATGGTTGAGGGTTAGGAACCTTAGGTATGGTCTCTTGAACCTTTCTAAAGAGTTTAGCACAAGGTACCAGCAAAGAAATGCATTCACTCGAACTGGTAAGCTCTGTTCTGGGATGCCAGTACGGGTCTTACCAGGGTGGTACGGCCTTGCCTTACCAAGTGAAGTACGGCCTAGCCGTACCAACTTGGTACGGGCCGTACCACTAGAGGCAGATCAGAGATGAAGTCTGAAACCCTGGAAACGCCTTTTATCCATAATCAAAACACAATTTACATTTCTTCTAGCATTTTATTACATCTTCTTGAATTGTTTGACTTGACCCTTTAGGAAATTAAATACCAAACCAAACCTTTTCCACTTCTAGTTTTTGATTAAGTTTGATAGAATCTAACCTCGCAATTAACCGTTCCTGTGGATCGATACCCGAATATACTACACGATAGGGGTTGTGCACTTGCATCCCTTACTCGTAGAGTGTAAACGTGGTTTTAAAAGGTACGCCTTCAAGCGTACCGAAACTTGCGTTGCGTTCTGCGCACATCAACTCTGATCACGCCTCCCAACTTGAATTGTTGCTTGTCCCCAAGCAACGACATCCCAACTGGTCAAAGATCCGGTCTAGGTTAAACGATACAATCTCAAGGACTTGTTTAAAAAAATTCAATTAGGACTTAGGTTTGGTACAATTGGCATGACAATAAAAATTTAGAACTCTAAAATATTAATGATCTCTCCCTTGAACAATTTATTCACCCCATGATTGACCTCATTATGCTAACCCTAGAAAAATTATTATCGAAAAATCTAATTCACAAATATCCTTAAAATTGAGAGTATTAATTTCCCCTTCGATTATAAATCGATCCCTTCCAACCAATAGGAATTCTAATGATATAAATTTTGATTTTCCTTCCCAATTGATTGGAGCAAAGTACGACAACTAAGTGTGTTGGTACTTGTGACTATTTTTGAAAAATTAAATATGTACAAAAATTTAAAATTTGGGAGGTTTTCTCGAGCCTATTGGTAACCAGTCTTGCGTAGGCACCCGTACTCTTTTTATCCTCCATCTTTTATTCTATATATATTTTTTTTTTCTTTTTCCATATTTTTCTATTTTTTGGGTTTTTCTCTTTTTTCGATTTTTTTGTATTTTTCAATTTTTCTGAAAAATAAAATAACATATTTTTGTGTCACAAGCACCATGATTACACACAATTTCAAGTATTCATTCATACAAAAAATTATTGCATAGTTTCGCTAGGGGTCTATTTATAATAAATGGGTATTCTAAAACACTATCAAATTTAAAAGACTTTGCAAACATAAATTACTCAAAATAAAAATTCTAGGTTTTGCAATTTTTGATCAACTCTCATGGTTAGCAATTAATTGTTCACTTTGAAATTACTAATAATTAAAATTCTGAATTTTTGGTATCATGGTCAATTATCTAAACCTTAGTCTAATTCAATTTAAAACAATTCCTATTTAATTAACCTACTCCTAAGGAAAAATAAAAATGCAAGCTAGCTAAAAAGCTCAATCTAATCATTCTAGGATTTTCGGTAAAGCCTCCAACCCTAGTCAAAAATTGAGTAAAACTACTAGCATCTAAGAATTTAAAGTGCGAAAAATTTTAAAGATACATGGTCAAATTACCTCCTACCCCCCGAATAAAATTGAGCATTGTCCCCAATGCTCGAGAGGTAAAAATAAAGGAAGTAAGAAAGTAAAAAGACCAGGGAAAGATACAACTCACTTCACCTCAATCCTGAGGTGGTGGAGGTGGTGGATGCTGGATCTCCTCGTAGAATGACGGGTCGAAGAGTCCGTAGGGTGGCGGCTGGTACTCGAATCCGGAGTCGAGAGCGTACTGATAGTACTGCTGTGCCATGTAGCTCGTCTGCTGGATCTCGCGCCTACTCTCGTCTACACTCTTCCTGACCTCCTCTATGCTGTTTCTGATTTCATTAACCTCTTGCTGAATGGTTGTGCTGTTGTGTTCCAATTGGCGGGTGGTCTCTCCCGTTGTCAAGGTTAGCTCGTTGAGGTTAGAGTCCATCCAATTTATCATTTGAATGAACTGGTCAAGCTCTGCTGAAGGGGCATCAGATGGTGCCGCCCCTGAAGACTCGGCCCCCGCGGCCAATGTGTCTGCCTCCCACTCTCGCTGTTGCCGAGCCCGATTTTGCGTTGCGGCTTGACTCTCGATTACATCAATGTAATCTTGAGGTGGCTCATAATCGGGGCTTGCGTGGCGTGCCATTTTCCATGAGGCCCTACTGCGGAGATTGAGATGTCTAAAAGGGAATTGCAAGATTCCCTTCGGAGATTTATAGAAGTAGGGACCTGGGTAGTGGCCGGTGACAATTTTCATGGCTTGGAGGCATGGTATGTCAATCTGTCGGAGCCCGCTTGCCTCTTTGAGATGATTGATCGGAAGATCGAGATGGTTGGCTAAGATCGTGGCCACGAACCCGATGGAGATCTTGCCTTTATCTTTTTGGCTAGTGTGACCTCACGGATTTGTTTGCAAAGGAGATGGCCAAGGTGAGGTCGCACTGGTGTTGGCTCGATCATGCATTTGAGGAGATGGAGCTCGGGTAATGTTACCTTGGATGAACTCTCGCCTCTTGCAAAAATGGAATTGGCGAGAATAATTTGCAAGAAGCGGATTTGTGGGTTGATGATTCTGCTTGCCGGTCGAGTTGAATTCTGATTATCTTCTGTGATGCTGTACCAGAACTCACGGCAGTCGGGAGAATCGAAAGTGCCGCTATCGACGAGGTCGAAGATGGCGCAGAAATCACACATGGAGAGTGTGTATCGCTCACCAAGCATCTGGAAAGAGATGGAGTTTTCTTCGTATTTGAATGTCACAAGGAACTCTCTCGTGAGGACTTTGTAGATTTTAACTCCTTTGATTATGTTGAGGAATTTCCAGAGTTGGATGCGGTTTGCAAGTTGTTCGGTTTGCGCAAGGAGGCCGAGTCGATCGAGTGTGTCTATGTTAATGGATTTGTGGTATATGACCTCCCTCAATTTCATCTTCTCGTAATTGGATGTGACTAGCGGATGTTGGAAGATTGGTTGGTACTCGGTTGGCCGGGCTTCCTCCATGGACTCGTCGGAATCCTCTCTCTCGACATCGAAATCCTGAGGGTTAAAATCTTCTGGGTTATAGTCCGCATCTGAGACCGGTGTGTCTCTGACGAACTCCTGAGTGTTGGTACGAGAGGATGAATGATCGGAGGATTGCGGTTGTGAGTTTGAGGATCGGGAGGATCGGCTAGATGAGCTCTGAGGCGAATTGCTCGGGCCGGCACTTCCGAGGACTTTCTTGGCATTCCTTGTAACTGCCCCTAAAATATTTTTCATTTTTGGAGCCATTTGTTTAAATTAAATACCTCTGTTACGGACTGGTTTGGTTGGTGAAACTGGCCAAGTACCGGACTTAATACGGTCCGTATTGGGCAATACGGACCGTATTAAAAAGGGTTTAAGGAAAATTACCAAGTACAGGACTGGTCGGTAAGCGATTTCGGACCGTATTGGTTCAATACGAATCGTATTAGACTGGTAAAAATCGGAATTTTGACAGAAACCTAATTTTTTTGTGGTTTTTATGATTTTTGCAGAGATTAAACTAAATTCTAGGCTAATGTAACAGAGTAACTAAATTAAAACAAGTGCAAAAACGAAAATAAGATTTTGAGATCAAAGAGGGGTTTAGAAAACCGAAAATTGGAGAAGTTGATTCGAATAGCCGTCGGATACGGGCCCGGTACGGTCCGTATTAGGGTGGTGGTGCGGAGAAGGAAGCTTGCGGCGGCTTCAATGTTGAAGGAGATGAGGATGGTGGTGAAGATTGACGGCAAGGAGGGGAAACTTGATTTTCGGGCAAAGAAGGGAAGAGGGGAAGGAGAGGAGATAGAGGGAAAGAGAGTAAAGAGGAGGAGGGAGAGGGGTTTAGGAGTTAGAACGAAATAGGGGTTAACGGTTATGAGACGTGGTTCGCGCGGGATTTCAAACGTCTCTCTTAACGGGTTCGCATCTCCCGAACTGACCCTTATTACGGACCGTATCAGCCAATATGGTCCGTATTAAGCCTGTTAAATTCAAACCCAATAACCGTTAAGTCTAACTCCTCTGAATACGGCCGTATCAGCCAATACGGTCCGTATTCACCACTTAATTCCTGCTTCTTACTCTATTTTTCCTCGTATCCATTGGTATGATCTGCACCAGCCAATACAGGTCGTACCAGAGAGTATTTTCCGTCTTCCAAGATGCCGTTAAGTCAGGCCTTTCCTCCGATATGGTGACCTGATCATAGGAAAAAGGTGGGTATGAGTTGTCTCTTTGTTTAAGCCTTAATTAAACTAAAAAATAAATAATTATGCGAAAAATATAAAAGTGGCCTTGGGTTGCCTCCCAAGAAGCGCTTGTTTTGAGTCATTAGCTTGACTTTGTGTTGCATCAGTTTCTTCCAGATACCCTCCCGTCAATGCAAGCGGGTTGCTTGTCGGGTGGTTTGCCTTCAGCGTCTTCTGTGGTTTCATCATCACTGTCCTTCTTGAAGAAGTTGGTTGGTATTTGAGGTCCGGGGTCGAATGCCAGACTTACACCGAGTACTGCTTCAACCTCGTCCAGTCTTTGAGAAATTGCATCGAGTTCTTCGCGTAGGTTTCTGATTAGTGCTATGGCTAAGAGAGAATAGTTCCTATGGGTTGCGATATTAGGACTTCTGTTTAGATCATCGGTTTGTGTTGTCACGGAAGTTGGATGGACCTGACTGTTGTCTTGTACAATAAACAGTCTTTCCACTTCTTCTTCGTGTGCCATTTCTTCGTTATCTCCAATTTCATTCATTTGCAATTCATCATTGCCATCCTCATCCATTGTTTCCAAATTATAGACAAGACTTATGTCAGGAGGGACCTTAACCTCATTCATGCTGAAGATCATTTTGTTCTCGCCAACATTGAGTGAGATTTTTCCATTTCTAACATCGATCATTGCCCCACATGTGGCGAGGAATGGCCTTCCAAGGATGATAGGAATATGCTCATCTTCTTCCATATCAATTACCACAAAATCTGCTGGTATCCAAAATTTACCGACTTTGATTGGGATATCACGCAACATTCCTTCAGGATATCGAATTGATCGGTCAGCCAGTTGCAATGAGATCCGTGTTGGTGACAGGTCTCCACATTCCAATCTGTCAAATACTACCTTAGGCATCAGACTCACACTTGCTCCCAGATCGCATAAAGCTCTCTTAAAATCGGTTGTGCCAATGGTGCATGGTATTGAGAAACTTCCCGGATCTTTCAACTTTATCGGTAATTTGCTTTGCACGAGCGCACTGCATTCCAGATTGAGTGGAACTGTTGAGAGTTCTTGGAGTCTACTTCGATTTGAAAGATTCTCCTTCAGAATTTTAGCATACGAGGGTATGCTCGCAATTGTTTCAGTGAAGGGGATTGTGACATGTTGTTGTTTGAGTGTCTCCTTGGATCTCGCGAGTTGCTGTTCATTGTGTTTGACAGGCCTTGGAGGGAATGGCAGAGGTGGCTTGTAGGGTGGTGGTGAAATGTATTCAGGTTCGGGTTGTCGCTCGTCTCCACCTACGGTGTCATTCTTCTCCTGAGTAAGGTCTGTCTGTAGTTCGAATACGGGCTGCTCCGGTGGTTGCGGCTCGTACTCTTCTGAATGTGATGGCTCTGCATGTATCTCATCGGAAGTTTGATCGGGTATGGGAGGTCCCTGATAAGCTGTACCGCTCCTTAGTGTTATGCTCTTGCAAGTCTCTCTTGGGTTTTCTTCCGGTTGGCCCGGAAATTTGCCTTTTCCTCGTGTGATAGTTGAGAGTTCTTTTGCCATCTTAGAGACATTGTCTTCTAAGTCTTTGTTGCGGTTTGTCAAGGATTCGATCTTTTGTGCGATTTCGGCGTTAGCCTTCTCTTGCTTCTCTAGGAATCTCTCCATTAGTGATGTGATGTCTGGTTGCTGCGGTTGATTGTATTGCCTTGGTTGGTAATTCTGTTGAGGATTATTGTATCTTGGCTGAAAATTGGATTGTGGTTGGTAGTTCTGTTGAGGTGCAGCAGGCCTTTGGTTGTTTGCGTATGAGAAATTCGGATGGTTTCGGTTGTTTGGATGGTATGTGTTGTAGGCGGGCTGAGGTCGAAAGCTGTTATCAATTGCATTTGCTTGCTCCATGTCTTCCTCAGGTTCCGTCATATTCATACATTCGGTCATCTCATGCGCTCCTCCGCAATAGCCACATGCTGTTGCGGCATTGACTGCTGCTACCGTTCGCTGCTTGGTCTGCTTGTTAAGTGCCATTTGCAAAGCATCAATCTTTGCGCTCAGCATGGAGATATCATCTACTCGGTGCATGCCAGGTGTTGGCGCTGGCTTCTTTCGCTCAGGGATCCAGTAGTGTTGGTTGATTGCAATCTCTTCAATTAGGTTGTAAGCCTCGTCAGGTTCCTTGTTCATGATTGCTCCTCCTGCAGAAGCATCAATAGACAACCTATCCGTAGGGTTTAGACCATTATAAAAAGTTTGGACAATCAGCCATCTTTCTAGACCATGATGTGGACAACACCTTAACATATCCTTATATCTATCCCATGCCTCACACAATGTTTCACCATCTCTTTGTTCAAAATTAGTAATTGCATTTCTAAACCTTGAAGTTTTGGACGGTGGAAAATATTTTGCAATAAACATATTAAACAATTGGTCCCAAGTTTGAATAGAATTGGCCGGTAAAGAAAACAATCATGCTCTTGCTTTATCTTTTAATGAGAATTGAAATAGCCTTAGCCTGATTGCTTCATCGGTAACTCCGTTGATCTTTATCGTCTCGCATATCCCTAGGAAAATTGACAAATGAAGATGTGGGTCTTCATGTGGCAATCCTCCAAATTGCTGTTGTGAAACCATATTTATGAGAGCAGGTTTGATCTCAAAATTACGGTTTGTAACAGTTGGCGGGTTTATACTAGAATTAGGATCATTCGCGCGCGGTACGCAATAGTCTCTTAGAAGTTTGGGTCTTGCTGCATCGTGAACTCCATTGTTAATCGGTTCGTTCGGTGGGGTATTCATGTTGATCGAATCTGAGTCCTCTTCGCCTTCAGAATTACTGGATGAAGAACTATGATTGGTTCTTATCGGTGATTTGGAAGCGAATTGTCCTCTCCTACTAGCAATCCTCTCGGATCTTCGTACGGATAATTCGGCCAGCGTGCAATGTTCCTAAAAAAAGAAAAGAAAATCTGAAATTTAAACTAAAAACCGAAAATAAAAGGAAAATAAAAAAAAAAACGAAATTAAAAATAAAAGAAAAAATGAAAATAAAGAAAGTAAAAAGAAATCTAGGCGTTTCTAATTAATTGGATTCAATGGTCAAAACAAGGGCGTCTTTCGAGGCCTTGCACAATGAACCGTTATTCTCCGGCAACGGCGCCAAAAAGCTTGATCACTCAAAAGAGAGCAATGTTTCTTTTAATATTTATAAACTCGTAAATGCTATCGGTTCGGACTGCAAGCGCACAATCCTTATCGAGTAGTATATGCGAGGTCGATCCACAGGGAATATTGGTTCAGTGTCTTGAGCGATCGAATCACAACCTTTCGAAAGGCTAGACGAAATCTGAAATTTGAGAGATGTTTGTTGATCAATGTAAATTAGGAAACAATTAAAAGTAATTAAAATAAAGATAGAGATGAGAATTCCTAGGGTTTCGGCACACCGTTGCCACTCAATCCGTCTTGACAATATATTCCTGTTGCGTCTGATTTCCTGTTGTTGTTTTATGAAAGATAACTACATAGGTCACTGCGATTTATGTTACGCCAGAATGACAGATCTTTCATCGAGACTCTACTCAAGACAATGCGATTTATCTTACGCAACTATCGGGTCTCTTATCTCCCAAATTACTACACAGATCACTGCGATTTACCTTACGCAAATGATGGAATTTGGTCATGCGTTTTGTTGTTCTGGTTTATGGCTTCCCCGCGAAGGTTTTCTTCACATAAACCTAATAGATCTCAACGAGGCTAACTCATCCAAATAGTTCTTTCGAGTTATTAAAGTACTGTCACTACCCTAACAAACTCAAACTAGATCATTGAAATTAGGTGAAGAGATAGTAAATCACAAAAGCATATTCGATACAACAACAAGAAATCATAATCAACAGAAATATATATATCAAAACATCAAGAGTAACAAGGTTTACTGCCTAGCCCTAAGAAAGGAACTTAGCCGCGGAACGGCATGGTTACAATCACTCCTCTCTTCTCTCTTTAATCAAATCTAACCCTAATTACAAAGATATCTATTCCCTCTGTCCAGGGGCCTTTTATAGGAGTGTAGGGACGTCTGGAGTTGATTGGAAGCCAAGGAATTGATCTGGAAACAGCTGTCGGTAGTTATTTCCCAAGAGTCGCCTTCGGTTACGGACCGTATCAAGGTGATACGGTCCGTAATGGGACCTTGGCAGTTATGGTTGTAACTTCCTGCGCTATCTTCTGAGCCTGTGCTATGCCTGGTCCGTATTAACCAATACGGGCCGTAACAGGGTCTTAGTCGATAAGCGTTGCTGATCCGATTGACCCGATTCTAGCTCCATTTGATGTAGAATAGTCCCAAAACCTGTTTTCTGCAATAAAACTTAAAGAAGGGTGACAGTAGCCTTTTTCTCTAAATAATTAAACATAAGTGTGAGAAAATATGTAAAACCTAAGCCAAAACCCTACGTAAATCATCATCATTTTGACTCTGATCAGCGAGTCGCGTGAAAGATCCAGAGTGCTTAGGGCCACGCGGGTCGCATGCGAAAGCATGCGGGTCCCGTCACAAGAGTCGCATACGAGAGTATGCGGGTCGCGTGGCAGGTCCAGAGCAGCAAAGTTGAAGATGAAATCTGAAACCTTTGAAACGCCCTTTTATACAATAGTACAAAACACAAACATTTAATTGATTTCATTTCTGTTCATACATTGTTCATACAATTGTTCATACATTCATTTACCTATTCATACATTCGTTACAAAAACTTAGGAATAGACAAACACCCAATTTTCACACTTCTAGTACCTAATTAGGAAAAGTAGAGATTAAGAAAGTGAATCGTCCATGTGGATCGATACCCGACTAAACTTCACGACAAGATTGTGCACTTGCGATCTGAGTCGAGGGTTTACAAGGTTTAAACTCTACAGCTTGCTGTAGTGAAACTTTGTACCTCACATTTGGGAGCGAACACCACACCCTTATAGTTATAAATACTTTCTTTCATAAGTATAAATACCACAATAATAGAGATATAAATATTACCCGCACATACGCTAAGTCAACATTTTTTTGTCAATATTTTTTGTTGACAATTTTAATGGTCCCCACATGCCGTTTGAGTGGTCCCCAAATGCGGGTACGAAGCGAGGATTTTTCAAGAAAAGGTGCGGGTACGGTTATTTTAGGAAAATTCATATATCATATATGTAGTTAAATGTATAGATATAAATACTTGTCGTGTTTGAGATATATACTTCACAATGTTACTATTAATATTAGTAAAACTAAATTACAGTTTTGGAAACGGTTGTGTGGTCCCCTAATGCGGGTACGAAGCGAGGATTTTTCATATATGTAGTTCATTGTATAGATATAAATACTTGTCTTGTATAGATATAAATACTTCACAATGTTACTATTAATACTTGTAAAATAAAATTACAGTTTTGGAACGGTTGTGTGGTCCCCTAATGCGGGTATGACGCGAGGATTTTTCAAAAAAAGGTGCGGATACGGTTATTTAAGAAAAATTGATATATCATATATGTAGTTCATTGTATAGATATAAATACTTGTCTTGTATAGATATAAATACTTCACAATGTTACTATTAATACTTGTAAAATAAAATTACAGTTTTGGAACGGTTGCGGTCCCCACAAATAGTTATGGCAGTTTAGGTGCGGGTACAGTGCGGGTACTCAACTGCGGGTACTCATATCAGCTTCCAAAATAGTTGGCATTACTCCCGAGGGATAATTAATTTTGGTAAAGAAAGTGCAATTTTATCATAGATACCCCCGCTTTTTTATTAATATCTCAAAAAAACAAAATATCAAATCTGTTTTCAATCCCAAATTTTTATTAAAACTACCCAGGACCGCCCCACAGTGGGGCGGTTCACTATTGATACCAAAACGCCCCCCAGTGGGGCGGTCCGCTACCTACACCAAATCGCCCTATATGGGGGACGGTCTGCTATAAAAATATGTATAAAAGTCAATTTTCTCTCTCCTGTCCACACAAATTCATTCTAATTTAGCTGAAAGAGAAAGAGGAAGAAGAGAGGCGATTTTGTGGCGATTTCAGATAACAGTAAAAGTATATTTAATTTTTTAATTTATTTTTTACATCAAAATTTTTAATTAATTTTTTAAATCAGTTTTTTTACATTAATTTTTAAACAGTAGCTCTCAAACCGAAAAATGTTAGTTGCACTATATGTGGGCGGCAAGCTTGTCCGAGGTGTGGAGGGAGCACAATACACGAAAGAGGCAGCCTATGGCTTCGAGGTGAATGAAAATACCTCATTTGTGAAACTTAAGCGAATGGTGTACGAAAAGACTAATGTAAACCCCAACCGGTATGACGTAGACTTAGTTACTCAGATTAACACAAGAGGGGGGTAGACCTTAATATACCAGGTATCCAATAACAAATGAGAGGTTATGGAGGGGTATTTACAATACTTTTGAGTCACAGGGTACCCCGGTAATGGACTTATATTCCAGGAGATTTCTGCGTCAACCTGGGGTTAGAACTTCTAGGAAAAATACAGGTTATGACAACCAGCGTCACTCGAGTTATAACAACTCGGGTTATGACAACCTGGGGCCCCGCCACTCGAGTTATGAACCGTTAGGTTATGACAACCTAGGGCCCCACCACTCGAGCTATGAACCGTACGTACTACCCGTTTATGACAATTATGTACCTGATTATACCACTGATTGTAACATGGACGATTATACCACCGAGATACCACCACCACCACCTCCTCCTGAAACAGTAATCCAACCCAGATTTCCATCTGTACCACCATCAATACCTATATTGTCACCCGTTGTTACCCGGAGTGTATTGACCTTGATGGTGAAGGGATCGATGCCATACCAGAAAAGGAAATGGACACGGGTGATGATTGGGATGGGGATTGGGATTCTGATCACTTATCAGATGGTGATGGAGATTATTTACCTAGGAAAGACATATTTCCGATTAGAGGTCAGACAGATAGGCATTTGTGCCCCACATTCAACGATACCACTGGTTTGAAGAAGCAGACATAAGTTGGTTTGGGAAGCATGTAGTATACAATTCGGAGCTTGCTCCGCAGCAGGTTTATACCAACTTAGATGAACTTGTGAAGAAAATCCATGAGGTTCATGTTCATGGCAAATGGGAGTGCAGAGTACAAAAAAGAGACCGAAAGAGGTTAGTTATTGTTTGTAAAGACGCACCGCGTTGCGAGTTCTGTCTTTTTGCAACCCTGTGGATAAAGGGAGGCATAGGATTATTAAGAAGTGTGAACCACCTCATACATGCAAGTCTGCGTCGTCAAGGACAGACCATGCACAACTTATGGCTTCACTTATTGTCGATGTAATTGAGATGGATGTTAAGGAGGACCCATCGATGAGCATCGAGGAGGTCGCTAGACATGTTAGACGCCTTTACCAACATGTCACCCCAAAATACAACAGGTTGTGGAAAGGGCATGAACTTGCGATATGCCGAATGTTCGGTAGTTGGCAGGGTTCATACAACTTGCTTGCACCATTGCTCCAATCCATAGCAAGTACAAATCCCGACACAAAGTATGAATGTTGAAATCTGAGCATACCCGATATCGATGGCGCGTTGCAATTTAAGGCCATAGCATGGGCTTTTGATCCATGTATTCAAGCTGTGCCATACATTAGACCGGTCATCAGTATAGATGCAGGTTTCATGTCTGGCCGTTACGAGAGAGACTGTTGATAGCATGTGCATATGATGCTAGAAACCAGTTGTTGTCTTTGGCCTTTGCAATTGTTGAGAATGAGGATGGTGAAAATTGAGGATTTTTCATGAGCTTTTAATGAAGAAAAGTGGTTGGCAACAGGTTCTTTTGTGTCATATCAGACTAGCACAAAGGAATCAAATATGTTTTTGATCGCAAAGATTTCGAGTGGTCGACAGCGGACACTTTATGCACAGGTTGTATATGCAACACGTTGCAGACAACCTAAACAAGAATACTGGATATGACAAATGGGTTGCAGATACATTCAAAATTAGTTGCAGGAGGAAGAAGCCGAGAAGGGTGGAAGAGATGTTCAGAGAGTTTGCCAAGGTATGCATATTTTTATTTTTGGTATTTAACATATTGTAGATGATATTTTTCTGAATTATTTATTTATATTTTCTCATCTAAAATTGTATTTTTGTGTAGTACTGTACAAAAGCAAATGCGTACTTACTCAATGTGGGCAAAAATAATCCCAGAGATTTACAAGAGCCACCCGCATATGAGAAAATATTTCAAACCCGTGATGGAGGTTACCAATGGGAAATTATGATCACAAATGGGTCCGAGTCCTTAAATAATATTTTCAAGCAGAGCCGGATGTTGCCCGTGGCAGCAATTGTAGAGGACACCTTCTACAAGTTAAATGCATAGTTTGTTGAACGGCGTGTTAAAGCCCTCAAATTACTGGCCAGAAATCAAACGTTTTCAACAATGGTAGAGGGGAAACTAAGGAAACATAGGGAGAAAGGTTGTGAAAGTTGTCTCATACGGGGATCGCGCCTTGGAATTCGAAGTGCACGTTCCAGGTGAATACGTTCCAATCAACCATAGACCGGATGGGACTATGGAGTTTGTGAAAATGATGTTCAAGTATGTTGTTATTTTTAGACCTAACAATATTGTAATATGTACTTGCCAAGGAATCCAATTAGCTCACCTACCTTGTTCTCATGTTATGGCGGATTGCCGAGAGAGAAACTTCTGTGAGGATGATTTTGTCGCCGACATGTACCGTACCGACTACCTTGCGAGTACTTGGGGTGCATCTTTCCATCCTTATCTCAACCAGCATGCATGGCCGGCCTATGTTGGGGATAGAATCATGCCCGCAAAGGGGTGGATCAAGTTAGGGAGAAGGCCCCACAAGCGTGCTATAATGACCATAGACCAGATGCAAGGTAGGTGAATGTGACATCAGGCTCACCGTTCAACTTCTGACAGGTAGCGAGCAGGTACATTTGATTTTATATTTTATTTTATATTTTACGATTTCAATATCATATTATGTTTGGTGAACTGGACTATAATGCAGATGCCATAAACGAAGCCAATGAAAGAGAAAATGCTAGAGTTGTTGCTGAGGCAACCGGTAGTAGCCAGCGCACTCATGAAAGCCCAGGAACCGGTAGTAGCCATAGAGAGATATCCGGTAGTGTTGCACAACCATCTGCAAGCAGATCCAAAACTCGTTGACTTAGTTTGTTCGGATGTCGTCGCTAATTACCAAATTACTTGAGATGCATGTTGTGACCTATTTTATTAGATGTATGTTGTGAACTATTTAATTTAGGGTTTGTGAAATTAGTTTATATGCTTGAGTTTTGTTATTTTCATAACTTAATTACATATACACAAATCATATAAACAAACACAAATTGATGAAATAAAGACTGCATGGAATAAAGTCTACAACATAAATTCTTAATAAGTAGTACTACTTCTTACAACGAGCCTTGAAAGTACATGGAAACAAAGTCATCATCGGATTTTGCTGAATCTGGATCAGTCACAGCAGACGAAGTGGTAGCCTTACCAGTATAAGTACACGGAACAAACTCATCGTCCGATGTTGGAGGCTCTGGATCAACCTTCTTCTTTTTCAAACGAAAGTCGTAGGGGTTTTCCACAAAGTCATCGTCTGAAATTTCATACCGAATAGGCCGTCTAAAATTTCTCCATCGTACATACTTGACAGTTCCGGAGATCACGGCATACTTGACAGTTGTTCTTTTTCTCTCATTTTTACCTCGATCACTAATTGACCCTCCTCTCGTTAGGCCACAATAAGACGAGCTACCTCGGTTGCTCTCTTTCTCTCTACCTCGATTGTTATTGTTCATCCTTCTCGTCCAAAAAAATAAATTTAAAAAATGAATTAAAAAGACAAATTAAGCTAATAAATTAAAAAAATTGTGAAGATCTACCTCTATTGTTATCTGAAATCGCCACAAAATCACCTCTCTCTTCCTCTTTCTCTTTCAGCTAAGTTAGAATGAATTGTGAGTGGGCAGGAGAGAGAAAATTGACTTTTATACAAGTTTTATAGCAGACCGCCCCCATTTGAGACGGTTTGGTATGAATAGTGAACCGCTCCACTGTGAGGTGGTCCAGATAGTTTTAATAAAAATTTGAACTTGAGAGCAGATTTACTTTTTTTTTGGTTTTTTTTTGGTATTAATAAAAAAAGCGGTAGATATCCAAGCTACTTTTTCTCTAATAGCAACTGTCTCTCTGACTTTCTTTCTACTTGAAAGTAGGTTATCAATCGCACCCCTTTATCCTTTATTTGTTTGTCGGACTCGCACCGTTTTAATAAGATGGATAATTGGGGACTATTTTGTAACTGTTATATTAAAAATAAAATTATGAATATATTCATTTGGAAACGGAGCATGATAGGAATATTTCAAAGTAGATTCAAATTCCTATGAGAATATTTCAAAGTTTTACTTTATTACATTTTCATAATACATATTAGTTATTTTTATTATTCATATTTATTCCTTTTTCTTGCCTCTAAAAATATTTTACTAGAAGCGTACAAATCAGAACTTCAATGACACCATTTTATTCATTTACTCAATCCATATTGTATTCGATTAAACAGAAATAATTACACCATTTTATTCATTTACTCGATCCATATTGTATTCGATAAAACAAATATGAAGAAGTTTTTTTTTTGTTGGCTTATCGGGTATACGGATATAGATAAAGTTTTTTCCGTTAACTTAAGGAACAGAGCTAGACTTTTTTACTATAAAAGTCAAACATGAATGAGATCAATTATATAAAATTTGCAACTACGAATGGAGTCAATTTTATATATAGTACCCGTAACATTTTACTTAAACAGGTCAATTGAAAACAAAAATTGAGGATCAATTGACTCCATTGTCTCTTAACTTAACGGGTACAAGCATGAAAATGCTACTGCCCATACCATATATATCATACCCCTTGGCACCCTAGCTCTAAGCTTCTATATATACTGATCATTCTTTCCCTTGCGAAGCCACACTCAAGTTCCAAGTTTAAAGAGTCTCTATTGGCATTGTACAGACATTCAGAACCTGCTCAAAAATGGATTTTGAGCTATTCAAAACACTAAGACAAGCCAAAAGCAACTACAAGAAACTCCTCTACCACCGTTTTGTTTCGCATATCCCTCACCTCCTCCTCATAACACTTGTACTCCTTTACTCGCCGAAAGTACCGTCTTTAACCTTCTCCAACATACACAATCTCTTTCATGACCATGCATCCATTGTCATTGTTTCATCTACTCTTCTCACCCTTTTGGCCACTCTCTATATCATGTCTCGACCTCGCAAGATCTACCTGGTTGACATAGCGGCTTTCAAGCCCGGTAACGAGCACATGGCTACACGAGCCACCACCATCAAACAGTTTGCCGACTGTGGCGATTTCCGTGAAGAAAGCCTAACATTCCAACGAAAAATGCTAGAGCGGGCAGGATTGGGGGAGGCAACATACTTTCCCATGTCACTAATCACAAATCCAGTCAATATCTGCCTAGCAACGGCCCGGGACGAGGCTGAAGCTGTAATTTTCGGTGTGGTCAGTGAAATATTCCGAAAGACCGGTGTAAAAGCCAAAGACATAGGAATTCTTGTGGTGAACTCAAGCCTCTACAGCCCAACACCATCTTATACCTCAATGATCGTCAACCGCTACAAGCTCCGTACAAATATCATCACTTACAATCTCGGTGGTATGGGGTGCAGTGCCGGGCTTATTGCAGTTGACCTAGCCAAGACCTTGCTTAAGGTATGCATTATATATATATCCTTCATATCTTGCATTAAAAGAGGTTTGATTAATTAATTAATGTACACTAAACAATCTTAATTTTATATAGTACTAATTAATACGTTCTTGTGACAAATGAATTAATGGAAGTATGTGTGTGTGTGTGTGTGTGTGTCTATATATATATAGTGCTACGGTATTGTGGACTTGTGGTTAGTATATATCAGGTAGAAGCAAGATTAATAAAATAGTACTATTTTTGAAGTAATCAATGCTCATCAATAAGATGCTCTAGAAATTAATAACTTCACTGCACCCCAACCTTTAGCTCTAAGAGTGTATAGAGGTAGGGTTCAGAGAAGTTATATTCTCATTAAATTGAAGTATGGCACCAGCTAGGCGCCGCTTGGGGTTGTGAAAAATTGTTGGCTTTATTCTTGACAACGGAACGTCGGAACCCCACGGTAATTATTACTAACAAACTTTTATTAGGAGAGTATTTTTAAATTGGAAGATACATGCAATTACATGATCAAAAGATGAACAAATAAATTAATATTGATTCAAAAATTGCCAGGATCCTTCAAAATTTCTTTTCCAACATTTACACATTTGCCAACAAAACAATATACAACTCAAAAGATGAACAAATAATTAAATGGCAATTCTTAGGATCAGGTTTCTAAATTACATAGAAAAATGGGAAGTCATGACAAACAGTAAAGACATATAGGTATGAAATTAAATTAGTACGATATATATATATATATATATATATATAACAGTCTTGTGATCAATGCATATATGTACGTACACACTCAGACATAAAAAAGAAAAAATTAAAGGATAGAAAGAGTAATTGGAGGTTGGTGGAGGGAAGTAAATATGAACAGCTAGGGATTCATAAAAAGCTACATGCATGTTACTTGCTTTAAGAAATTTCTGCTGAACCCGTCAGAGATTTCAGAGTGCATTGTAAATGAAGTTTGGATGGCAAAAAACTGGAAAAAAAAAATCAAAAGATGAAACATTTGGTAAAAAAGTTGAAATTCACTTTGGTAAAATCCTACATTAAATTTCCGACACAGAATGTTGCTAGTTCAGTTAAGTTGCTACGTACTAAAATAGGGTTTGAAGGATGGGCCATCAATATGAAACCGTAGCATGCACTTAAATGCTGAACCCCTTAACTGAACTACTCAAGGTAGCAATAATAAAAAAAAAAACCACACTTAATAAATAGGAAAGAAAATCTGCTTCGCAACTGTGAGATCAGTTCGTTACTGTTTTTAGCATGCAAGATCACATGGAATAGTTTTTGTCGTTTCTCGCAAATAATTAAATGGTCTCAAATTTGAACTGTTCGTTTTAAATTACATTTCAAGTAGGTATAGATCAAATAGTTTTAGACATTTCAAGTAGGTATAGATCACTCTAGCATTTCGCTAGGGGACCTGGACCTTGTAATTATCTGATTTCAGTAATGGAATGGGCTATCATGCCTCTTTTAAAAAAAAAAAAATATGAACTGTTTGATTTAAAATGAACGGTCCCCATCCATGATCTCTGAACAACTGGAGAGGAGCTGAATATCCATATTTCTATTGCTCCGCCACAATTGAGGCGGTCCATTTGTTTAATAATCTCATTCAGTAATTAAGTAATGTTCTCCATTAAATCAAATTCTGTGAAAGTTTTTCTAATTTTCTTTTTCCTCTTTTTCCTCTTTTTCCTTTTGCAAATTAAGTGCATCGTCAGGCGTCATTCGATTTTACTTCTTTAATCTTTTTAATTTTTACGAAATAGAACTATAATGTTTTCGATTTTACTTCTTTAATCTCCTTTTTATTACCCTGCTGTTATATATATATAGTGGTCCAAATCTAATCTAATAAAATCTCATCAGGTGCACCCGAACACCTACGCATTGGTGGTCAGCACTGAAAACATAACGCTCAACGGGTACATGGGCAACAACCGATCGATGCTGGTAACCAATACGCTTTTTCGCATGGGTGGGGCCGCCATTCTGTTATCAAACCGTCGGTCTGAGCGCAAGCGTGCAAAGTACCAGCTGATCCACACAGTGCGCATCCACAAAGGGGCCGATGATCAGAGCTACTCATGTGTGACCCAGGAGGAAGATGACGAGGGCAAAGTCGGTGTGTCCCTTTCGAAAGACCTAATGACAGTTGCCGGTGAAGCACTGAAAACCAACATCACTACCCTAGGTCCCTTGGTTCTCCCCATGTCAGAACAAGTATTGTTCTTGGCCACAATCATTATGCGGAAAATCTTTAAAATGAATGTGAAGGCGTATATCCCTGATTTTAAATTGGCATTTGAGCACTTTTGCATTCATGCTGGCGGTCGAGCCGTACTAGATGAGTTGGAGAAGAGTCTGAAGCTGAGTCCATGGCACATGGAGCCATCGAGGATGACTCTGTACCGGTGGGGCAACACGTCTAGCAGCTCGCTGTGGTACGAGTTGACATATTGTGAGGCCAAAGGGAGGATCAAGAAAGGGGACCGGGTTTGGATGATTGGTTTCGGGTCCGGGTTCAAGTGCAACAGCGCGGTCTGGCGTGCGCTTAGATCGGTTGATAGTGCCCAGGAAAGTAATGCATGGAGTGATGATATAGAGAAGTTTCCTGTGCATGTGCCTAAGCTTGTGCCTATTGATTCCTGAGTTGTTTGAGGGGTTTGAGTTAGCGTGCTGTTAATTGTACTATATAACTCGTGCTTGTAGCCATAAAAAAAAGACAGTTTGTGGTATGTAAGGCTTTTGTTTTATTTTAGTAATATCTTCAGTTATTACATTTTATGGCTTGCATGTAAAGTTTTCAGTTTAATCAAACCAATTCTATAAGGTTATTATTTTTTTTCGCCTTTTTTTGTTGGGTCGAAGCCTGGCAAATGCACAGAGAAACAAAAGCTAATCTTTTAATATGGCTTCATAATTTCAAGAACAGTTGTAATTTAATCATAGAATCAGAGAGCTCTCATTCCAGCTATAGAAAAAATATGTTCTTAATTTGCTACTTCAGGTCTTCAACTATACACTACTACAAAAAAACACATTTACGATTGCCCATTTACCATCGAGTGTCCTTCGGCACGGATGGTGTATGTAACCAGTAGCAGCATTGTAAATATTTTGAACTTTTTACCGACTATTCGGTCTAACCAATCAATGGTGTTGATGGCCCCCCTCCTTTGCCATTCTTTTGTAATATCCTACCGTTGGTTTTGAGTGTCTCTCTGATATCGGATGGGCTACAACACCGATGGTGTAGAGGTGATGATCTTTACCATCCGTGATGTCAATTGGGCCGTCAGTTTTGGATTGATCAATACCAACTGTATTCCTTTTTGAACCGATGGCGATGTTCTCAGAGGCAACGCTGTAAATACTTGGAATCTAGATTTTGGTATAAATTAACCACACTCTCATGATGTATTCAATTAATTGATTGTGATGTATTGTGTAATTAAGTTTGGCGCTATATTGTGCAATTATAATGAGATAATTATTTAATAACATATATAATGCCAACTCAATAATATCTAATTAACTAATAAGGATTAACTGACTCTTAAAATTTTTGTGTTATAATTTTTTAACAAAAAAAAAATGCATAACCAAGAGTAAAATATCACTAGCTTACTAGAGAATACTGAGCTCGATCATGACTACTCATTATTATCATAAGTTCATAACCAAGAGTAACATAACTATATAAGAATGTTAAATTAAAACAGATCCAAGGAATGTACATAGTGGTATTAATATTACTAAATTAACATCCAAAATAGATCCCAATATATATTACAAAACATCTAAAACATTCATACACAAATATGTTGAAACATCCATATATAAACTAGTTATAGCTATATAGTATAACTCCAAAGTCTTCAGACAACAACTGAAATAATCATATTTATCAAATAACGCATATACAAATCCCCAATCCCGATCGGTAAAAACCCAATTCCATTTTTGTAAACGTCATTCTACAACAATGTAGGATGCGTCATATTTAAAATTGATGCGACTTTTGAGACTCTACTCGACCCATCGGTCCAACCGATGGCGTTACTTAAAGCTATTGGTTCGAATCTAGAGCCAATGGTGGTGTTAAAGCAGGTTGATTATTTTATAAATATTAGATCACTGGTGTGTGTCATCGTTCCAACTCCCCCGGCCCCAATTTTAAATTTTGCAACTTCCTCTCTCACTCACTTGGAGTAACCGGCTGTCATCTGAGCTATCTCTCTCTCCTTCCAAGGTTCCTCGCTATTTCTCTTCGTCTAGGTTTTTTTTCCATGGTTTACTTCTTGTGATTTACTCTAGGTTTTATCTAGGGTTTTATGTAGTGATTTCTAGTGGTTTTACCTAGATTAAATACCTAGGTCTAGATCTTACTGTTCTTTTTTTAACTTAAAGTTTATTGGTTATATTTAGTGTTTTCTAGTGGTTTTATAGTGGCTTTACGAATATTTTGATATTTTCTAATTTTTAGTTTTAAGTTTTGTTTTTTGCTGAGCTTGGGTCTTTAGGTTTAGGTTTAGATTTTTTGGTTCTTTTAGGGGTTAGGTTATTTTCTGAGCCAATGTTCTGGTTTATTTACGGTTTAGGAATCAAATGGGTTTAGGACCTAGGATTTTGCGTTATGTTTAGGACTTAGGGTTTTCTGAGCCAATTTCTTATGTTGATTTACAGCTTCAACCCTTGAATTGATCAGCGTGGATAAAGTGGAGAATATGTCATTCGACCATATAAGCACCTAAGTGTGCGAATGACTCTCCTCCTCTTCGTTCTTGCCCATCAATTCAACAAATGGAAAGGTTAATGTTTGCAATTCATAGGTAAATTAAGGTTCTCCTTTATAACCTTGGGAAGAGAGAAAGACCGATGCTTGATTTGGTGCATGTTGATTTACAGATCGCTTATGATCAATTTTGACAATCATTTCACAGTTAGCAATTGGAATTTTGATTTAGGTTTATCAATTATGTCATATTGCTTATCTATCAAGATGAGCCGATGTCTTCGGAGCTCATCTATCAAGACGAGCGATGTGATATAATTGATAACCTACATCTCGACTTTTCATGTGAATTACTTCATTTCTCCAATGTATATCTCCTTCTCACGGTAGTAAAGACAATATTTGTTCATCTAAATTATAACAATATGGTAATGCTTGTTAATTAATGATTTCTTGTGCCTGATATGGAGAACTTCAACGTGATATTGGAGGAAAAAACCAAGGTTGTATCTCCAAAAGGTAGTAAAGCCAATCATTTGTATTTTGTTTTAATTTTAAAAAAATAATCATTGTTACTTAATAATGTATGCACTCGTATTTTGTTCCAATTTCAGGTAAAGCTCCAGCTACTAGTAGTGAAGGAGATCATTCTGAGAGAGGACCATCTGATGAGGCTCAGTGATGTATTTTCTATTTGATCAACCTATTGGTCACTCATGTACTGAACGAGTTTGATGAAGCACAAAGACAAGCTGGGGGAAAGGATGAAGAGACTGAACTATGCCACAGCAAAACACTCAAGGTGCCGACAGGTGAATTTCCCTTCGCCACAAGTTTAACTATAACTTGTAAAGTTTTATTTTAGTAAATTATGTTTGATATGAATATTTTCTTGTATATTGGATGTTATATATTTATATTCGTAGAGGAGGAAGCACGAGAGGTCCGATTTTACAACTTGCATGGTACAACCTTACGAGCAATACATAAATTAAATAGTAACATCTCTTTCACTCATATATATGTTACTGACAAAATCGAACATTGCAGCACCTGAGGGCAAGGATTATTCACCTTCTGATGATGATTAATTAATCTGTGTCTGTTTAGGAAAAGTAACCCCGTTTTGGATTTTGTTATCAGTGATGATGATTAATCTGTGTCTGTTTAGGAAAAGCAACCCCATGATGGATTTTGTTATCAGTGATATCGTTCTTAATTTTGTAACTACTCTTGTATGATTTGAATACAACTTGTAAGTTAATTATATATATATATATATGATACAAATTAGTTTTTTCAGTTTATATTAATTGTCTATTCATATTAGCTTGCATAATTTTATATTATTTATTGGTATTTAATATAAATGGATGGATAATATATATATGGAGGCTAGACCCTAATAAATATATATATATATATATATATAGAGAGAGAGAGGTTGGCTAATATCAAAACGTTTGTTCCTATGCCGTGGAACAAACGCATCCGTTTTTATATTTTCAAACTCCAAACAGTCGATCCAAACCGTTCAACATTCAATCTATATTAAAATGTGCTTGGAGACCAAAATTTACATTTTTTGAAAAAAAAATTTACTATTTAGTAAGTCAGTTTTAAAATCGTTGTTTTCAGTGATCCAGAAATTTTTCACTGTTTATTAAAATCAGCGATTTTAAAACTGACTTAATAAATAGTAAAAGAATTCCAAAAAATGTAAAATTTGGTCTCCAAGCACATTTTAATATAGAGATCACATCTAATGGTTTGGATCGACTGTTTGGACTTTGAAAATTAGAAAACCAATTGGTTGCACCACGGCTCGGAAACAAACGTTTTGATATATATATATATATATATAGAGTAAGGCTACGGTGCTTTGCAAAGCATAGAGGCCTCCGTGCTTCGGGGCTACTTTTTGGATTTTGAAAATCCAAACAACCCATCCGAACCGTTCAACATGTTCTAAATATTGAAATGTGCTTGGAGACCAAATTTTACATTTTTTGAAATTTTTTTACTATTTATTAAGCCACTTTGAAAATCCAAAAATCCGGTGGTCCAAATTTTTGTACTGTTTACCGTTGGATTTTGGATTTTCAAAGTGGCTTAATAAATAGTAAAAAAATTCCAAAAAATGTAAAATTTGGTCTCCAAGCACATTTCAATATTTAGAACATGTTGAACGGTTCGGATGGGTTGTTTGGATTTTCAAAATCCAAAAAGTAGCCCCGAAGCACGGAGGCCTCTATGCTTTGCAAAGCACCGTAGCCTTACTCTATATATATATATATAGGAGGTTGGCTATTCTACTTCCATAAGCATATACCCACATATGCTTATAACTCATTTTTGCGTTTCAAATGTTTAAATGGTCGATCCGAACCGTTCATCTTGTTCTCCATATTAATATGTGCTTGGAGACTAAATTTTACATTTTTCTGAATTTTTTTACTATTTATTAAGCCACTTTGAAAATTGCTGATCTGGGTGAACAGTAAAAACAGTGTTTCCAAAATTCTGGACCATATGATCAGCAATTTTCAAAGTGGCTTAATAAATAGTAAAAAAATTCAGAAAAATGTAAAATTTGGTCTCCAAGCACATATTAATATGGAGAACAAGATGAACGGTCGGATCGACCATTTGAACATTGGAAACGCAAAAATGCTTATTTAAGCATATGTGGGCATATGCTTATATAAGCATAATAGCCAAGCACTATATATATATATATGAGGAGGGATCCACTTACAACAAATTTGAGTTACAACAAAGTTACAACATTCATTTTTTTCATTTTCAAAGTCCAAATCGTCGATCCAACCGTTCAACATGATCATCTAAATAAAATGTACTTGCAGATCAAATTTTATATTTTTTTGAATTTTTTTACTATTTATTAAGATGGGTACAAAATTCAATGGTCTAAGTATGGCTATTTTTTGTAAAATACTTAATAAATAGTAAAAAAATTCAAAAAAATATAAAATTTGATCTGCAAGTACATTTTATATAGATGATCATGTTGAACGGTTGGATCGACGATTTGGACTTTGAAAATGAAAAAAATGAATGTTGTAACTTTGTTGTAACTCAAATTTGTTGTAAGTGGATCCCTCCTCATATATATATTCACATAAATTACCAACGGCTCAAAATTAGTAACATATGGCATAGCTAAAATAACAAAGAGACCTGCCAAATGCCAACGCAGTAAAACAGATGGTGTAAGTGACATTTGCCATCGGCTGAACAACGCAAGAGATGGCATTGAAGGATCAACAGCGTCAAATATCGAACACCGTATGTAGGATCGCCATCGGTTCATTACCAAAGTAGATCCAATGGAGTTTCTATATTAAACGGCTTATTTAACGACCGAAAAACTATTATTTCCATTTGTTCTAGCCGATTATTTTTGTATACCTTTCTTATCGGGACGATAACCATCGGTTCGGAACCCGATTGCGGATTGCGATTTGAACCGACGATGAAGTGTTCTTTTTTAGTAGTGATATGTTATCCTGATCCAGTGCATAAATGATTGTACAAGTTACACATCAAATTTAACGGCCCATATGAATTATGAAGATCATTAATATAGATAGGCCAGGAATGGAGTTTTTATAGGCCGTAGTATATCAATTCAAAAATTGGGAAGAGTATTTATGCTTTCTGGGCAATGTACTGTTTAAATATAGTGAAATGTAAATTAGGACTAGCGATTATCAGTTTTGCCCTTTTTTCCACACCAACCGCTCTTACTGTCTTATATATCCGGTTGAAACTTTCTAGTATTTTCTCAGTTCTGTGCCTCTAACACCTTAATCCTCATACTGGTAAGTATTATCAATCTTTAGTTTGTAAAAACTGCAAAAATTTTATCTCTGTGCTATTTCCAATTACGATCTTTTCAGGCATTGTACCCTGATATGTGAGATTCTTTTCCCTTATTAGTGCTTTTAACTAAAAATTTCCTTATACCTTTGCAATTAATGTGTCTTAAATATTGTTTAGTTTGTAGACTATAAATTGCATGTTAGGCAGTTTGAGATGAAGTGGTGACTTGTGGAATTAAAGCCAAATTGAAGTACGTATTGAACATAAATTGTATCTGCATGTACTTGAAAAAGAAGAAGATTTTGGGCTCTAAAAGAGCCTCATGTGCTAAGGAAGGGTTTTCCCTGTATTAAGAAGTTTATATAAGGAGTGTGTTTAATCTTTTAAAAGGAAGTTCTATTTGGCTGGATTAACAGAGATTAGTGCATAAGCAGTTTTAAGGAGCTTTAAGTAGCATTACTTAGACAGCTACATGTTAGGAAACAGGTGAACACAAAAATGCCGTTAAACATTTTGTCGAACATCTTGTAATCTTAAATTAAAATACAACGAGATACAAGAAAAGAAATGTTTTGAACACCAAAGAAATGGAAGAGAATAAAGGAAGAGAAAAGCAGGGAGAACCAGCTATGCATAACCAGTGAAAGCCTCTTCTTTGTTGAAGCTTGCAGAACTCTTTCGTACCAATTGCTCGATTTAGTCGGGTGTTTCGTTTTGTAAGAGTATTTTCAAATTCTAAATATTGTAGTATTCCTTTCTATGGTTAGATCCTTCTACCTTGTTTGAGTTGTGTAATCCACCAAGTTGGTGAGGGAACTTGATTTCAGTAGTTTGTGCTTAAGCTGTGTGTGCTTGTAAATTCTATTAAGTATTAATTAAATTGTTACCAATACCAGGAATCCTGAGGATTTACTTGGATGTCATCAATGCCCTTCTTGGGCTGCTGTGGTGATTGAAATTCTATACTGTGTACATTTAGTGGCTGTTTTTGCTTGTGCCTATGAAGTGTTTCGATAGAATTTCTTTTAGAGTTGGTTAGAAATTTCAGTTGTTAATTAGGTATTGTACATACCGGTACTGGTATGGATTGGTTTTCTGGTAAGGATCTGTTGCCGTCTGCTGATTTTCTGTTTTCTGGCCTGCTGATCTGTTGGTACAGAATCAGGTTTTCTGATTTTCTAGTCTGCTGTTAGCTGGTACAAATCTTTTTTTTTTTTTGAAAAAAAAGGTTATAAGCCCATTTCATTTTCTTTTATAAACTCTACACAGTTTGTCCCAAGCCAGAAAAAAGGAGGAGGGTTCGTGATAGACTTGGCAAGCCAGCGGTGAAAAACAGTCTCTTTATGGAAATGAAACTCTCACGAATTGTACAGGAGTAGTACTAGGATGGGTGACCTCTTAGGAAGTCCCTGTGTTGCTGATTTCGATTGAGTTTCATTTCTAACCTACCCCAACTTGTTTGGGAATAGAAGTTTTGAAGAAGAAGAAGAAGAAAAGTTAAGTTACATAGCTGGTACACATCTGACCTGGTTCTTTGTGATTATCGGGATTCTAACACAACGATGTGTGTGTTCTTAGTTTTTTTTTTCAAATTATATGTTGTTTCAAATTTTTCTTGTCATGGATTGATAACAATGTTCTTTAATTTAAAATTCTGATGTTTAGATTGTTGAGGTTTGATGCATAGACAAAAGGAATTATCTGTTTAAACTGTGATAATTATTGTGGTTAATTTGTGGGCTGTGATGCATGTTTAATTGTTTAATTTAGGGAATTTGATCAAGATGCTATTGGTACCAGTCCAAACTGATATGTTTTAGATTATGAGCCTTATTCTTTCGATGCATTGAGAATATTATTGAAATATCTTATTTCCTTGGTACAATCAGGTAAAGTTATGGATATGTTTTGGTGTAATGTCAGGTACATGTATGGATATCTTTTGGTACAATCAGGTAAATAATTCAGCGGGATCTAAAATTAGTAATTCACGCATCATATGGAATTCAAAACGAATGTTTTTATAATGTAAATAATATATCAAACGATGGATATGCTTATGAAATAAACAAATAATGATTTTGTAAATTTCACGTTGTTTTTATAATTTGTCAGATTCAAAAATAATTTAAGAGAATTCTAAAAAAATAACACAAATTATATATATATAGAGAGAGAGGAGGGTTCAAATGCCTCCATATATTGTGCCATGCCTCCATTTTTAAAAACTTTAATAACTCAAAATTAAAAACTTAAAAGTCAAAATAAAACCATTGGATATGATCTACATCATTTTATTTATATGCTCACAAAAAATTATCCCATTTCGATTTTGTTTTTATGTGAATCAATAAGTTGAAAAATCAACGTCTAGAAATTATCCACATTAGTACGTTTTTTACAAGCTCTTAATGACAACTAAAATAAAATTAAAATGTCATAATTTTTTACACGTGTATAGATAAAATGATGTAGATCATATCCAATGGTTTTATTTTGACTTTTAAGTTTTAAATTTTGAGTTATTAAAGTTTTGAAAAATGAAGGCATGGTGGAGACACGAAAAATGGAGACATTTGAACCCTCCTCGTGTCTATATATATATATATATAATTGGGCTAAAATGAGACATGGAGTAAAACACGTTTTTGCTCCATGGCACTATATTTCTATTTTGGAAATCCAAACAACCGATCCGAACCGCTCAACATGATCTCCATATTGAAATGTGCTTGGAGACCAAATTTTACATTTTTTTTGAATTTTTTTTACTTTTAAGCCACTTTGAAAATCACTGATCCGGTGGTCCAGAAAATTTTACTGTTTTTTACTGTTCATAGTGGATCAGCGATTTTCAAAGTGACTTAATGAATAGTAAAAATATTCCAAAAAATGTAAAATTTGATCTCCAAACACATTTCAATATGGAGATCATGTTGAGCGGTTCAGATCGGTTGTTTGAATTTTCAAAATAAAAATATGACGTGAAGTATAAACGTGTTTTACTCCACGTCTCACCCTAGTCCATCTCTCTCTCTATATATATATATATATATATATATAGTATGGCTAATTTGCTACTGGCAGCATTTCGGCCAGCTACTGCCGGGGGCATATCTGCCATACTGATGTTCAAACAACAAATCCAAACCGTTAAATGTTCAATCTATATTAAAATCTACTTGGAGACCAAATTTTAAATTTTTTGGAATTTTTTTACTATTTGTTAAGCCAATTTGAAAATTGCTGATCACATGGTCCAGAATTTGGTTGCACTGTTTTTACAGTTCACCCGGATCAGCAATTTTCAAAGTGGCTTAATAAATAGTAAAAAAATTCCAAAAAATGTAAAATTTGGTCTCCAAGTAGATTTTAATATAGATTGAGCATCTAACGGTTTGGATTTGTTGTTTGAACATCAGTATGGCAGATATGCCCCCAGCAATAGCTGGCCGAAATGCTGCCAGCAGCAAATTAGCCATACTATATATATATATATATATAGGCAAATTCTTCTATGGGCATAAGGACCTATTTGTAAAATGAGCATATTTTCATTTTCAAAGTTCAAACAGTCGATCCGACCGTTCAACATTTTCTCCATATTACAATGTACTTGGAGGTCAAATTTTACATTTTTTAAAATTTTTTACTATTTATTAAGATGGGTACAAAATTCAATGGTCTGAATTTGACTAGTTTTGTAAAATACTTAATAAATAGTAAAAAAATTCAGAAAAATGTAAAATTTGACCTCCAAGTACATTTTAATATGGAGATAATGTTGAACGGTCAGATCGACTGTTTGAACTTTGAAAATAAAATATGCTCATTTTACAAATAGGTCCTTATGCCCATAGAAGCATCCCTCATATATATAGGCAAATTCTTCTTTGGACATAAGGACCTATTTGTAAAATGAGCATATTTTTATTTTCAAAGTTCAAACAGTCGATCCGACCGTTCAACATTTTCTTCATATTACAATGTACTTGGAGGTCAAATTTTACATTTTTTTTGAATTTTTTCCCTATTTATTAAGATGGGTACAAAATTGAACGGTCTGAATTTGACTAGTTTTGTAAAGTACTTAATAAATAGTAAAAAAATTCAAAAAAATGTAAAATTTGACCTCCAAGTACATTCTAATATGGAGATAATGTTGAACGGTCGGATCGACTGTTTGAACTTTGAAAATGAAAATATGTTCACTTTACAAATAGGTCCTTACATCCATAGAAGCATCCATCATATATATATATTATTCGGAAACTTTATTGTTATGATTGTAACGACCTTTTCTCCTACCTCATATTGGTACCTCGCCTCTGAATTAAATAAGAGTGATTGAAAGCGTGACATCAATATTGTTTGAACCAGGGTTCTAAATAGCTAGCTATAGCGGTTTTTGACCTAAAAAACTAAGCTACGGGTAAAACTTCGCTAATCGAGCTACGGCTTTAAGGTCCAAACCGAAATTAAATTAGATGGGTCTATAATATCAATAAACTTGAACAATGTGCATTGGCCTATATCAATTAAATTATTTGAATATGTAGTAAAATGATACTTAATATATGGTAGTAGGATATTTTGAATAGAAAATATATCGATAGTTTATGAATTAGAGATATTTTGAATGACAATTTGGACTTTGTATTGGTTCAATGTGAATATTATAACTTCTTAATCAATTTGGTATTTTTGTTACTTATGAGATTTTAGATAATGTTTATTATTAGTAGAAATATAAAATAAATTTTTTGAAAATAAAAAAAAACGCTATGTAGGATAGCTTTCGCTATAGCTACGCCATTCGCGATAGCTTTTTTTTTGTCTCTCCGCTATGCCGCTATAATTGCTATTTAGAACCTTAGTTTGAACCGTTCACCCATATTGCTGTATTGGACAGTCAAATTACTTTCATGTGTAGCCTTTCCCCTTTCTGGTGTAGTTTGTCCAATATAATAATAATAGGTTGCTCTCAAATTCAGCCAATAACTAAAGAATTAAGTGAATAATAAACACTATTACACCAAACGCCAGAAAAGCATGCATCGGTAGTTCGGTACAGAAATGAAGTCAATTCACCAATTCTAATATTAGGTAAATATTTTAACAGAGATGTTTTGGCTTCATGCAGAGCACAAATCATATACAGCGCTGTTTTGATTCTATGGTGCGTGTGTTGCGCAAAATCAGAACTTCTCTGTTCATTTCTTAACCCTTCTAATATTCTCTATCCATAATTCCATAGCATTTTTACAAAAAAAAATAATAATAATAATTCCATAGCAACGAGCCAATGAATACGGAACCTAAATTAAGCCTGAATTTTATTTATTGTCGATACTTCATAATAGATTTATTCAGTCACAGAGAAAACAGAAAATCAATACCTCTTAAATTATTACACCTTTCTAACCAAGCTAATTAAATGCATCGTTTCATCTCCCACCAACAATCACACAGCTGAAAGGAAGGGAAAGATTGGGAAATAAAAATCAACTAGCCAAGAGCGCTTGAGACTGGCTTTCATAAGTAAACCCTTGACTCAGCGAGTCATCAGCCGACCAAATAAAGATCCCGTAAAGTTTGTTCTCTGATTTAAGCTCCTTGCACGCACTTAAACCCGTATCAGCTGAAATCACACCCGAGTCAGTCGTGTTACCTGTCGTAAAACTGGCGAGCACATTGCCCCCTGGATAGTTGGAAACCTGCTCGTCATAATACTGCACGTACTGATCAACTGTCGTATCTGAACCATACCCATAAAACTGGAAGTTCACATAATCTATGAGGCTAGAGTACTTGGCCCAGAGTGCTTCATACATGCTCTGCACCGTGGGGTCGGCATATGGAGCAATTGAGGCAAATGATATGACACCATTGTTCTTTAGGGTTGTTATGAGCTGCCCAATGCACTCGGTGAACGTATTGGTGTCGTTCACATTACTGAAGCTTTCATAGTCTATATCGATGCCGTCTAGATTGTACTCTTGTATTATGCTGGTCAAAGAGGAGACAGCATTGCTAACCCAGCTGTCGACTGAAGTGGCGTTGAAGTAAACAGTGTAGCTATTGACTGTGGCGCCACCGAGGCTGACAGCGACCTTCACGTTGGAGTAGTTTTGTTTAATGGCTGAGACTGCATCTGGAGAGAGATTTTCAGTGTCCCAAAAGACACCAAACTCGCCATTTGTTGGGGTTGGAGGTGTTGTGGCCACCGAGTAGTCTATTGTAAAAGCCAATATGTAATGGAAGTTTACACTAGAATTAATCGGGACATCAGAGAACTTGACGCCACGAAATTGGGCCCCAATGTATTCAGCAAAGTGATTCGAGTTGGCACCAGAAACTGCCATCGGTGCCAAGAGAAAGGTGAGGAAAGAGAAGAAGAGCTGGGTGGAGAAAAGGGTTGAAGAATCCATTTTGTTGGATGCTGATTTGGGTGTTATCAGAATAATATAAGAATTGGGAGGTGTGGGTCATATATGTATACATTGTCTAAGTTGGGTAGGTCAATGCGCATAAAAAATAACAAATTTTGAATTTAAATTGAAGTCTGTTAGATAAGAGTTGAATTGCAGGTTTGAATTAATAGTCATAATATAAAGGTCAAAAATTGAGGCTTTAGTTTACTTTACGTTAACTGATTGATAATTGAACTAAGAAAAAATTTAGTTCCTCCAAGATACTAAAATTTAAACGATCGGTGATTTTTTATTAATTGCTCCAACTCTGATATATCTTGGAATGATATAGGATTGATTATCAGTTAAATTCCCACTAAGGTAATGGCTAGTCAATATTCTTCTTTTCTTAACAAAAATAGATCAACGGTTCAAAAGGAGACAAACTTGGATAGAACTGGATGGTGATTGAAGGGGACTTTGACAAATGATTAAAGAACCTTCTGCGGTTGACAAAGTTGCTTGTTTCCTCATAAAGTCCACTAAAGGCAGCTTGAGAAGTACACTGCCCAAACTTTCCTGCGGCGAAAGCGAAGTAGCAATCCGTGTATTGAATTACAGTACTGCTGAAATTTCCCAAACTTGCTACTCCAAGTTTCACCCCAAGTGCCACAGGAAGTTGAGACTCTAGAAGACAAGAAGAGGTCTAAATATCTAAATTAGCACGTCACGTCAGTCATATCTCTCCAACTGCTGTATCACCACAATTAAAGGAGCTGTTAGTGGGTGAAGATTATGTGATCATTAACATACAAATTTTTCAACATTCATCAATGTGCCCAAACAATGGCATTTTTTCTTTCTTTCTAGCCTACTGTATTTCTCTCTCTGGTGCATTTGTATTTTTTCCCCTATTTTCTCCTCTATGTAAACTCCTTTTATTTATTTATAGAAGTAGGTAGTAGCAATTTTGCCTACTGATTCAAGAAAAAAAAAAAAAAAAAAACTTTTCTATATGCTGACTGGGCCATGGGTGTCAGGGCCTGGACAAGGTCTGGAATACTTCATATTTTGGGGTCTCTGTTTGAAATTGTCCCAAACCGAGTTATTTCATCATCAAGAAAAATTACCAGCTCCTATTGTTAGGTTTTGGGGTTGCTATCTGATCCTCAAGAAAACTCGTATCAGATCAATTACAGAGATAAAAAATTGACAGCTCTAATAAAGAAGCTTTATAGATAAGTTTATATATATAAAAAAATAAAAACATGTTATAGCAAAAGAACTTTACAAAAAAAGATTGTTAATAATATGCCTTTGAAATAGTGCAAAGTTGAACTAGCATGCTATACAAAAAAAGATTGATACACATGAAGGTAACATACCAAAAATTCTAGAATAGGGCTGTGAAAAAAAGGTAAGTCTCCCAAAAAGATAAACAAAGCAATCCCAATGCATTTCCTGTAATAAAAAATATAATTGTTAGTCACAGTGAATATGCCTTGTGCCTATACAACTAAACGCCAGAAGGTACAGTAAACCAAATTAGACTACATGAGAAATAAAATTACCTAGTTTAGCTTCTAAAACTCAGAATGCCCCAGGTCACACAGACCAGCTTCAGCAGTGTTGTGGTGCCAGAGCAGTAAAAAGTTCAAAACCTACTATATACTAATTTTTTTTTTATACTCTCAATCTCTTAGACATATAAAAGATCTCTATAAACCACCACCTCCTTTTCACAATCTATGTCTTTCTCTAAAGTTTCTACAACAGAATCCTTTTTCATACTACCTGTCAAGTTTATACTATTTTCCAAGATATAATCATCCAATCCAACAACTGAGTTAATAACCTTCACCCATTCCCTCACACCAGTCTCATTATTCCTTCTCGTAACCTTCTCCAACCTTCTGATATCTTTCTTTGCAACTCCACAATCTGCCAAAACACACCTCAGCACCCTAAAGGTGGTATCATTTGGTGGTACATTACATTTCAACATGTGACGGAAAATCCTCACAGCTCCCTTGGCCCTACCTACGGATGCATACAACCCAATTACAGCATTGTATCCAAAAGGCTCGTTCGGATATCCTAGCGATTGCATCTCTCTAGCAATCCTGAATGCTTCCTTGTACCTCCCAAGCCTCTTGTACCGTAGTAAAAGTGTTGTGTATGAAAATTCATTCGCATTTTTACTTAGCCTCAATTCTTCAAAGATGTCTTCAGCTTCCTTCACCATGGAATTATCACAATACATAGAAATCATGCAATTTGATGCATACAAATCAGCTGTACCAGTACCACGCAAGGATTTCAAGAGGCTGTATGTCTCTGCAGCTTCTACAAGGCACCCCGCCTTAGTATACAGCTTGAGCAGTGAATTACAAATTACCAAATTGACCTTAAACCCTGCATTTCTCAGCAAATCCAAATATTTTCTAGCCATTTCTACATTTCCAATACTCGCATATGCATCAATTAGCATGGAGTATGTAACCATATCAATTTGTAAGTTTAACCTAGACATTTCATTGAACAGGTTCTCTGCCATTTCAACATCACCGAGCTTAACAAAACAACCTATAGTAATAGAATACGAAAAACAGCTACTTACTAACCCCGCATCATACATTTTTCTGGCATATATACTAGCTTTTTCCAATAGCTCAGCACCTAACAAGAAAAGTACAAGAGAATTATATGTGCAGCTATCTGGCAATACACCATACTTTTCCTCCATACAATCTACTAATTCACATGCCATCTCATACTCCTTTCCAATACCATATGCTTTAACCATGACATTAAATGTAGAAACCCCTACTTTTTTTATTCTCCAGGCCCCGTAAAAAGGCCCTCTCTGCTAAAGAAAGGAAACCTCCCTCTCCAAATGCATCAATGTTGGCCGAAAAACAGTCTGCACTAATCGAATCGGCAATTTTTTCGAACCAAGACCAGGCCTTTCTTAGTAGCCCAGCATTTACATACATCTTAGTCAAAGCTGATTGTGTGTATTCATCAATCACAACCCCTCTCGCCTCAATTTCTCTGACTAAAGTTTCTGCCTTGTTAACCATGTTTAGTTTGGTATATCCATACAACAGCTTGCGATAGCCTAAAATATCCAAAATTACTGATTTGCCTTTCATGGTTGAGAAATAACTCTCAGCTAAATCAATATAACCAGCTTTCATGCACAGAGAGAGAATAGAAACATGTGATTTCGAATCGGGGATGAAATTTAGCTTAATTATAGCTGTGACGAATTTGGGAACTTCTTTGAACCTACCTCTTTGACCACATGCATGTACTATGGTATTGAAAGTTACAGCATCAGGTTCAGGTCCCTCTCTTATCATCCTAAGAAATACACCTAAGCCTTCTCAAACTGGCCAGCTTTTGCATAGGCATCCACTATCACATTGTGAGAATACAAAGAGCAGCCTTTTTCGGTTTGGGGCATGTTTTTCCTACTTGTTACCCACCTATTGAATAACGTTCGCCTTCTCTGAATTCACCAGTTGCCTTGTATGCTTTGAGAATAAAACCATAGTCACCTCATCGGGTGAGACCCCTCTTTTGTACATATCTCCAACCCATAATAGCATTGCCTTGTTCCCCCCCAGATTCAAATAAGCTTCAATTAATGCAGAATAGCTTGAATTATCAGTATTATTCCCAAATTATGCATCTCACACCAGAGATTTATCCAAAGATCCAGATTTTGAGCTTTACTAGCCATCCTGAGCATCACATTGTAGTGAATGAAATTGACTCCGTGTGATCCATGCGTTTTGAACCAATCAAAAATCTCCACTGCTCTTCTCCAATCAGTCTGTTCTTTCAAATTATAGTTCTCTCCTTGTGATTAAGTTTTTTCCATGGCTCAAAAGCCTTGTCTAGGTTTTCAACCGTCTCAAGTGACTCCAAAATTGCTGGGATAAAACCACTGTACCTCGAACGGTGATTTCCTTGCAAGATTTGGCATTCAATCTTGGACACTGGTTTCCGCAAGCGCTTCCGATTTGGAAGCTTTAAGCGGCTAAATTTACCAGTTGCCTTGTATGCTTTGAGAATAGAAACCATAGTCATCTCATCAGGTGAGACCCCTCTTTTGAACATATCTCCAACCCATAATAGCATTGCTTTGTTCGCCCCCAAATTCAAACAAACTCCAATTAATGCAGAATAGCTTGAATTATCAGGTTTAATTCCCAAATTATGCATCTCACACCAGAGATTTATCAAAATATCCAGATTTTTAGCTTTACTAACCATCCAAAGCACCACATTGTAGTGAATGAGATTGACTCCAGGTGATCCATGGTTTTTGAACCAATGAAAAATCTCCACTGCTCTTCTCCAATCAGTCTGTTCTTTCAGAATTATAGTTCTCTCCTTGTGATTAAGTCCTTTCCATGGCTCAAAAGCCTTGTCTAGGTTTTCAACCGTCTCAAGTGACTCCAAAATTTCTGGAATAAAACCACCGTACCTCAAACGGCGATTTCTTTGCAAGATTTGGCATTCAATCTTGGACAATGGTTTCCGTCTGCACTTCCGATTTGGGAGCTTTAAGTGGCTAAATTTACCAGTTGCCTTGTATGCTTTGAGAATAGAAACCATAGTCATCTCATCAGGTGAGACCCCTCTTTTGAACATATCTCCAACCCATAATAGCATTGCTTTGTTCGCCCCCAAATTCAAACAAACTCCGATTAATGCAGAATAGCTTAAATTATCAGGTATTATTCCCAAATTATGCATCTCACACCAGAGATTTATCAAAATATCCAGATTTTTAGCTTTACTAACCATCCAAAGCACCACATTGTAGTGAATGAGATTGACTCCGGGTGATCCTTGGTTTTTGAACCAATGAAAAATCTCGACTGCTCTTCTCCAATCAGTCTGTTCTTTCAGAATTATAGTTCTCTCCTTGTGATTAAGTCTTTTCCATGGCTCAAAAGCCTTGTCTAGGTTTTCAACCGTCTCAAGTGACTCCAAAATTGCTGGAATAAAACCACCGTACCTCGAACGGTGATTTCTTTGCAAGATTTGGCATTCAATCTTGGACACTGGTTTCCGCCCGCACTTCCGATTTGGGAGCTTTAAGCGGCTAAAACTGGTCGGATTTTGGGAAAAGAATGCGAGAAAGCAATCGGAGGAGCACAGCATATCAATTTGGAATTGTAAAACTGACTGCTTGATTATACTAAGAGAAAAGGTATAAATGGAAGAAGTGAGAAGATTACGAATTCAAAAGTTGGTTTAAATATCTTCTTCTCTGTTGCGATTTGTGTATGATAAGAGTTCTATGCGCAGGGCCGAAGTAAACCCTCCACCGTTAAACCCTTCTCTATCCTTTCGGTGGGTAGGCCGGTACAGTCCTCTCTATTTCGTTTAAAATGGAGATATCCCGTGGATGACGACTCCCAAGTCCCAACTGGGGTGCTAATTAAATAGGGTTGTCCGTGGACAACCGGGCCCAACAAGTTCTGAACAAGATTCGGACGGGTTGAAATATTGGACAAGGCTCTGCTGCTGCTTTTCCCAGAGAAAAGCATCGTGCTTTTTCAATCTCAACTATTTAAAAAATTTAATTAACGTATCTCGATAAAAAAAAAATTTTATGCACAGATTTCAATAATTTTGAATGGTTCAGATAAAAAAAACAGAACCTTGTTTTTCTCTCAGAAAAGCAGCGGAGTCCGTTCCTTGAAATATGAATGGTCCAAAATTCAGTTCATGTTCAAACAGTTTTGATCTGAACTTCTCAACATGATATTCAGACGGGTTGAAACATGAACTGATCTTTATTTTCAAAGTTCAAACAGTTTTGATCTGAACTTCTCAACATGATATTCATATTGATATGTGCCTGGAGACCAAATTTTACATATTTTTGAAAAAAAATTACTATTTTTATTTTTGTAGAAATTTTGAAAATCACAGCTTTTCATTACAATATGAAGATCATTAATTTCAAAGTAAAAAAACATTAATTTTTAAAAATTCTAAAAAAAAGTAAAAAAATTTCAAAAAATGTAAAATTTGGTCTCCAAGCACATTACAATATGAAGATCATGTTGAGAAGTTCGAATCGACTGTTTGAACTTTGTAAATGAAAATATGAGCGGGAAGTTAAACACCTTCTTTACTTCACAAAGCATCGTAGCATCACTCATATATATATATATATATATATATATATATATAGAGAGAGAGAGAGAGAGAGAGAGAGAGAGAGTTGGGCTACGGTACTTCGCAAAGTAAAGCGAGTATTTTACTTCACGTCTATATCTTCAATTTCAAAGTTCAAAATGTCGATCGGAACCGTTCAAGTTGATCTTCATATTAAATTGTGCTTAGAGACCAAATTTTACAATTTTTAGAAACTTTACTATTTTTTTGAATTTTTTAAAATCATTGTTTTTCAGAAATAGTGAACAGTGATTTTAAAAATTTTCAAAAAATTTCTAAAAATTGTAAAATTTGGTCTCCAAGCACAATATAATATGGAGATTAACTTGAACGGATCGACATTTTGAACTTTAAAATTGAAGATATAGACGTGAAATAAAACATTTATTTTATTTTGCGAAGTACCATAACCCAACTCTCTCTCTATATTTCACTTATAAAAAAACTCTTATCTAGTTTCTTCTTTGAAAAGAAAAGAAAATAAATATGATGGTATTCGGAAAAAAAATGAAAATAGAAATTTGATGTAGATAACTTTTTCTTTTGTTTAAAATGCGGTTGGCAAAGTGAAATAGATAGAATCTCTCTCATTCTCCACCCTTTATCAGTTTTGTAGAATAATCCAATTCCATCTCCTACCTTGTTAAAATTAGATATTCTATTCGTTTGAAATAAAAACATATCAAAGACGATCATGTTTAACTGCGAATTAATTTATACTATATTTAACTCTTATCTATTCCATTGTTATTAGACTATTATATTCAATTTCATTATTGTTCTGCAAGACTGTTGATTCTTTTTCTTACTCTATTTTACTATTTTTATTATTGCCGAAATGTACTGTGTATTAAATAGAACTTGGGGCAAAATTTGAGCATTCCAAACTAACGCTGTGTTAGATACCTAGAGCTTTTATTTTGGATTTATTTAATTGTAGTCTCCATTTTTGTATGATCATGAGTCTGAAAGTATGTCATCATGGATCTCATTTTGAAAAAAAAAATTGCATAGAAAACGTTCGTGGTTTTAAATTTGCAAAATTTATCACAGATTGTCAGAAATATGGACGAGATTGAACGGAGAAAAAAAAACCACATCTTAAAACGTGTATAGTTCCCCCCTGTAGTTTGAGTGTTCCCCAAAGGTATGTATGGTGCATAGAAATTTAATTTTGTGCATAGGTATAAATACTTACTTACATATGTATTAATATTTTAGAAAATAAATTAAGTACTAAAGTTTTTGCAGTTCCCCCGATAGTTATGGTAGTTATGATGCGAATAAAGTACGAGTACTGTAGCGCGGGTACTATCAGCTTCCTATTTATTTTTATGCATTATCCATATTGTAACTTTCAAAAAAATTTCTAGAATTATTAATTCTGTATTAAGTAATAAATACAAATAGGTGGATATTTAGTTTTAATATGTACTAGTACAATTCTATTTTAATATATTGCTTGATAAAATGTCATTTAACGCAAACATAGTTCTCTTGTTCCAAAAAGGAAACGCAAACAACTAAGATATGTGTGGCAACGCCGGCAAGTTTCCCTCGTTTCTCCACTCGCTCATGAACACTTGAGAGTAGGTCCGATGGGTTTAATCACCGTCGATTTGCTTTAATAATCGTGCGGAACGCTTTACAAATCGTGCAATTTGTTTCAATGTTCGTGCGAGCAATCTTAAATTAGATCGGACGGTCATCGTGGTCTTGAACCTAAAAGTAGGTCCGATGCCCCGTTCTCGCTCATGAAAGCTTTACTTGTCTCTCTCAAAAGAAAAGAAAAAAAAAAAACCTTGTTTGATCACCATTGATCTCCTCCAAGTTCGATCCCGGATTCTCCCAGTACCAATCATTCCAAGCTCTCTCCGTCTCCGGTCTCTCAACGCTACCAACAAAAGATGAACTACTAAAGTTTTCTAACCCGTACCAAAACCTTAGAAATGGACGGTCATGGATCCGCTCCGGTCCGATCGCGCAGCTCTCAGTCGCCTTCACCTTCTCACTCGCACTCCCACTCCGCCTCCGCCTCCAGCTCTGCGCACCACCACCCTAAGCGCAAGTTTTCCGCCGTCTCCCCAGCTACTGCAGCCGCTGCGGCCACGGCGTTTGACACCGAGACCCCAGACGACAACGACGACTCCGAGGAGGAGGAGCTCCCGCCGGAAAACGACGACTCTGACGAGGATGACGTTATCACCTCGAACGATGACGAGGATGAAGATAAGAATCTCAATAGCAATAACGGCAGCAACGGTAATAATGATTCCATTAGGAATTTTACTGCTGCCAGGATGGCTAGAACAGTGAAGCAGGAGAGAGATGTGGGTGGTTTGGTGAAGGTGGAACCGGGTGGAGGGGATGGCATGATAAGAGTGGTTAAGGAGGAGCGGGTGTCTGGTCAGACAGGTACGGGCGGAAGTGTGGGATTGACGCCAGGGATAGTGGTGAAGGAGGAAAATGGGAAGGGGATTTTCACAGAGAATATTCAGACGAGTGGGGCCTACACTGCCAGAGAGGAAGGTCTTAAGAGAGAGGTTTGTTTTAATCTGAGGATTATTGTATCTCACGTTGGTACTGATACTATTACTTAGTATGTAACTGTTGTTCTTTAATTCAACTAGAACCTAAATGAGTACAGATGTACAAATAGCGGCAACCTGTCCGACCAGGATGCACTGCCAATCTCATGCCTTTGACTTGTAAATGACCAGATTGAACCACAAATCCGTAGTTACAGAGTATAGCCTACTAATTAAGGGGAAAAAAGAAAAATTATTCTGACTGGTCTGAACTGGTTGGGTCCAGTAGGGACAGTTAAACAAGAGTACCATATCATGATAACCTTTCTTATGGCTTTCTTAGGAAGAGGCTGGAAGGCTTCAATTCTTCTGTTGTTCGAATGATGGTGTTAATCAACACATGATTTGGTATATGCAGTTCCCAAAATTGGTTCTATTTTTTTCTCTCTCGTATTTCTTTTTCTTGTTTTACTCACAAATATATGCTATGACAGGCTAATAGGATTGAAGAATATATTTGCTAGGCAACTCCCAAATATGCCCAAAGAGTACATTGTTCGCCTTGTCATGGATAGGTTAGTGTCTTCTTTAAGTTTGACATCATTTGTCACATTGTGCCTTAATTTGTGATTTTTGTAATTTATTACCGTCATTTCTCATAACTGCAAGTAAGATGAGCACCTTTTGAAGCTTTTCCTTGCAGCATGTATCAATTTAAATCAGAGTTATGCAAAATATGACTGAATTGCTCTAATATATTATATCTACTCTGCCAATCATCAGATAATTGGTCTGTGAAATCCTGGAACCAACTGAAAGTCTACTTAAATTGACTTTGGGTTAAATTTGCATCTATTTTACAAAGAGGAGGGTTCAAATGCCTCCATTTTTTGTGCCTCCACCATGTCTCCATTTATAAAAACTTTAACAAATCAAAATTTAAAACTTAAAAGTCAAGATAAAACCATTGGATATGATCTACATCATTTTATCTATGCAAGTGTAAAAAATTATGACATTTCAATTTTGTTTTGGTTGTCATCAAGAGCTTGTAAAAAACGTACTAATTTGGATAATTTCTAGACGTTGATTTTTCAACTTATTGTCACATGAAAACAAAATCGAAATGTGATAATTTTTTACGAGCATAGAGAGAAAATAACATAGATCATATCTAACGGTTTTATTTTGACTTTTTAAGTTTTAAATTTTGAGTTATTAAAGTTTTAAAAATGGAGGCATGGTGGAGGCACAAAAAATGGAGGCATTTGAACCCTCCTCTTTTACAAATGACAAAAATATGAGTTTTTTTTTTTAGTAAATTTAAGAATTGTTGGGTGATTTTGATAAATACAATAAATAGTTTGCAGATAGGGAAGTTCCCTTAATTTGGCTTTTAACAAGGAACTTCTCTAAGTAATGCAGAACCCACAAATCAATGATGGTTATCCGGAACAATCATGTCGTTGGAGGTATTACATACCGTCCTTATGCAAGGTATTCACTACTATAAAATAATATCAGGATGTCATCTAGTTGTAGAAAAATGCTTATTTGTTTGTTTCTTTTTTTCCACTACTTTTGGATGAATTGTTGCAGTCAGACATTTGGGGAGATAGCTTTCTGTGCAATAACAGCTGATGAGCAAGTAAAAGGATATGGTACCAGATTAATGAATCATTTAAAGCAACATGCTCGGGATATTGATGGCCTCACTCATTTCCTAACTTATGCTGATAATAATGCTGTTGGCTACTTCCTAAAACAGGTATCTGTTTTGTCATTTTCCTTATTTAGGAACAGCAATAGGTCATCCTCAGACACAAAGCAATCATAATGTGCTTCTGAGCTAACTGTAGTTTTTTTCCCTTTTTTTGGTTTGTACGTTTCTTTGAAACATAGGGGTTCACAAAGGAAATAACATTTGACAAGAACAGATGGCAGGGGTAATTCTCAACTTGCTTATTTTAATTTGTTTGTGTATCAGGTTTGTATGGTGCATTAGTAAATAAATTAATACACTGATTTTCTCTAATACAAAGGACACATTGGTCAGTTATTTGTATGGCTTTTATTTTTGTCTGCCTTAATTTATACTTTGTATTATCTTAGCTGTTTTTCTTAAAGTACTTTTGACTTATTTTCTTTTCTGGGAATATGTACTTTCTTTTATTGGTAATATCTTTTTATGAAAAGCTTGAGTGAGATTTTACTTTCTAGAATATTGAAAAACAGAATTGCAATGGAGCGTCTTTGTAATACCCAGCACAACCAGAAAGCCACTGACAAAACGACTCTCATGAAACCAAGTAGTCTGCTGGGAACGCATGTTCAGACACTGTAGTCTCTATAACCTTAACATGTTTAGTTACTTTTCATTTTATTAGATACATCAAGGATTATGATGGAGGGATATTAATGGAATGCAAAATTAATCCGAAGCTTCCTTACACTGATATCGCTACCATGATTCACCGGCAAAGACAGGTCGAGTTGAATTTTTACTCAAGTCTACAAATCTTTTAATTGTTTATGATCCAATTCTTAAGTGAGTCACAAAGTTTACATCTAAAGCATCTGGTAAAAGAAATTTTCTAACTAGTTTCTAACTAGCCTAGTTAAATGTGTTTTCCTCTGTTCTTCATAATATATAAGTATGAAATTTGTATCTCCATTGACATGTTTAATTTATTCATGTATTCTTTTCCCTGTTTCAGGCAATTGATGAGAAAATCAGAGAACTTTCTAACTGCCATATTGTCTATGAAGGAATTGACTTCCAAAAGGTCTCTCTCTCTCTCTCTCTCTCTCTCTCTCTCTCTCCCTCTCCTCCCCTCCCTTCACCCCTCCTCCCCTAGTCCCCAATATCAAAGAGGTTACATCGAGCCATTGCATGGGCACAATCATGAATTTATAATTCTTTGATTATTTGACAAACCTGGAAAATTTTCAGTTACTTCTTTTACATAATTACAAGTACGTCTAATGACAGTGTTTTTTTTTCTTTTTTATATCTTGAATAGAAAGAAGCTGGCATTCCAAAAAAGATGTTGAAAGTTGAAGATATTCCTGGTCTTAGTAAGTAAAACTTTACTTCTTATTTTTTTGCTGTCAGTACCATTTTCTAGTTGTCTTCTTCCTTTCTTTTTGTTACTAAAATCAATCAGATGTATGCATAACTCTTAATCATAGGCTGATATTGCAATCTTGCTTGGTACCAACTTGAAATGAGAGCCATGCAGCACATATTAGTGTAATACTTGACTGGCCCTGCAGAACTGGTTGTTCCAATGCTGTTTTTTCACTTTAAAAACTACGTAAAGCCTCCCTGATGCCACATTCATTCATTATTGCTAAGGATGCTTTTGGTAGAACTGTCTGAGACATGTTGATTCCTTCTGGATTTTTTTTTTTCATTTTTGCAAAAAGAAAGAAAACAATTTAATGTCTAATATTAATAATCTCATGGTATAAGCAATCGCTACTGCAACAAATCCGTTGACAAACTTTTAAAGATGATACACTTTGATTAATTGTTTAGCAACATGTTATTTCTAATAACAAAAATTTTATAGTAGTGCTTTGAATACTAACATATAAGTACAGCTGAAGATGAGACAGCAAGTGAGGAGAACTGAATGAAAGTTTTAGCCAGCTTTTCTGATTATATCAAGCAGGAAAATCATGTGATCGATATATAATCAGGGGCGGATCTAAGGCATAAGCAAAGGTGGCTAAGCCACCCCTATGATTTCAAAAATTAATTATACATACAGAAATTTAATTAAATTTTATCTTTTTTAAACTTTTTATATAGTTCAGCCACCCTCAATAAATAACAAATGTTTAGTTGTAGCCTAGTGGTTAAGGCTCTATTTTGTAGGTGAGAGGTCTTGAGTTCAAATCCCACTCACCACAATTGTGCATTTTAATTTTCAGCCACCCTTATTAAAATTTTCTAGTTCCGTCCCTGTATATAATGAATGTGGCCTCTTTTCCCTTTGATGTGAAGAGCCCTTGAATTCCTTTTTGGTTCATCTTTTATGTAGAGTAGAATGGTTTCAAGTTTCATCGAGGTCAAAGTCATGAGGACAATCTATTAATGTGAAAACTCCTTACTCATGTGATCAATATATAATGGATGTGTCTTTTCCCTTTGATGTGAAGAGCCCTTGAATTCCTTTTTTGGTTCATCTTTTATGTTGAGTAGAATGGTTTCAAGTTTCATCATTCACTCCCTGAAGCGTTGTGAGCTTACCCAGTGAAGTTTTCAGATCTAATCCAAAATCGATCCTTTTTTTCAATAGTCATGTTTTAAAATTTGCATCTGTTTTGTAATGAACTTCCCCTTTCTTGTATATAACGTTTGTCTTTCCTCATCATCCCCTCTACTGTTCCGTGTTTGTTAGTGTCTTGAAGTACTTGATACTCCATTTGGTAGGCATACGAGTAACATAAGATTGAGAAATGGAATCCCAGAATGCTTATCCTGCTTTCATTTTCCATTGGTCCTATGAACTGCTCTACTCTACTCCCTCCAATTTTGAGTTTTGTCAAAGCTGATAGGGGCATAGGTATACGGATGCCAATAACTTATTCTCTCGATGAACATATGGATACTGGACCATTATGTAGCCTTTCTTCTTTTGCAAATTTTTTTTCTGCATGTGGTTGTGGTTCTTATGAGAAGCAAGTTGTCTAAGTTGACCAAATTCTATAGTCAGATGGAGGGGTTAAATGAGAGGCCCAGATTTCACGAACTCTCTTATCTTTTTGCTTCATTTGTCTATAATTTCTTCCCTAAAACCCTAGCTACTTCCTAAATATGGAAGGAGATGAGGCTGGCGACTCTTTTTATCTTCCGATGATGTTGAGAGAGAGAGACACTTAAGATCTGAGGTTGTTCGGGACAAAACTACTTGTAGTTGCCTCTGGTTATCATACAATTTTCTGGTTCTGCGACAGTGGCATTGCACATAATACGCAACAAGTGGAACCTCTAGATGTTTTTCTTATTTCTCAGCATAAAAAAAATAAAAAGCAAAAGAAAGTAGCAAGTGCTCTGATAATTTATAAACGGATAATAAACCACTAAGGATGGAAACCAAGAAAAAACTTAAGAACAGTTTATATTGAATGGCGCAGTAGGAGTACAGTACTAATCAGAGAAGACTACCTCAAATTATGGTTTATCCTTGGTTGAATTAGTTTGCTAATTGCTAACTTTTAGTTTATAAAATGAAAATATAATCAGAGGAAGCAGGATGGACACCTGACCAGTGGGGCCATTCAAGATTCAAGACCCCCAATTCCATGGTCGACTCTGTCCAATATCGTCAGCATCTCAATAACTTCATGCGTACTCTCTTGAAGGCATATTTTCTATCTTTTTATTTATTTGTTCTTATTATTTCAAGTCACAGAACCGTGACATGAACTGTGTACTTTTTGATTGAACCGATCTCATAAAATTTATGACTTCTTATAGACGATGAATGAACACCCTGATGCATGGCCATTTAAGGAGCCAGTCGATGCACGTGAGGTTCCTGATTACTATAACATCATCAAGGATCCAATGGGTAATTTTGTGATTTCAATGCACAATTTAATCACCTACACTCTTCTTTTTAATATATTAATTAGAGTTTGTCACTGCAGCTAAGCTTTGCCTAAGTATCATGCGCAGACCATTTTTTTTTAATTTTAAATTTTTGCATGAGATCTTTTTTATCCTGAATGTATTTTTGTTACTTTTGTGAATGTACACATTTCACCATGGCCATTCTTCTTTGGTTCCTCCAGATTTGAAGACTATGTCAAAGAGAGTAGAATCAGAACTGTACTATGTAACATTTGAGATGTTTGTTGCTGATGTTAAGAGAATGTTTCACAATGCTCGCACATATAATGCGCCTGAAACCATCTACTACAAATGTGCCACTCGGTATGAGAATCATTTTTTCTTTGGCTGGTACTTCACTGGTACATTGTATTGTCATGCTGTGATTTTTTTTTTTCCTGTTCCATTAATCTTTCAATTGTATGTTGTAGGCTTGAGAACCACTTCTCTAACAAGGTCCAGGCTAACTTTCAGACTGCCACCAAGCCTTTGTTGCATTGATTTGCAAATGGTATAGTGGCTTTGGGATAGGTTTATCTCCCTCTTCTCTCATTAATTTAGATTGTATGTTCCTTAGTCCTGATTCTCATGGTTATTGGTGTTTCAGTATGTATTTAGCTTAATTAATCTGTCAGTAAATGAATTTTAACACTTTGTTAATTTGAGCACCTCTGTATATAGTTTACTAATTTGGTTATGAATTTTTTCGTAATACCTGTGCGACTGTGTCACAAATTGATTGATCTACCCAACAAATATTGTACAAAACACTGATCACGTTTAATAATAAAGGTTTGGTGCCACATGCTGGTTGGGTTGGCTGGATGGATGCCACACATTAGTGTTTTCCTGATGATATGCAAGAGTGACTTGGCTTATTTAATTCAATGTCACTATAAAAAATTATAATAAAAAAAAAACAATAAGCTAAGCCATTCTTTCGTTCTCTTTCAATATCATTTAATAGTTTCATTTACATATTTGATTCAAGTTTATATTAAGTTTTCGCCATAATTAGAAGAATATATGTAAGGGTAAATTGGGTATGAAGAGAAAAATTTCTTTCTGCGTGCTCAATAATCTAATTGTAACGCTCAAATTAGCATTGCCCATGTTTTATTGATTAAATTTAAAAATGATGATAGTAATAATTTGAGTGAGTTAAAATGGGTTATTACTTGTTAGCTAATTTTGAAATTGGAAAATGTCTAAATTAAGAAGTTATGATGGGTATATATTTAATTTCTCTTAATTTGTTTGAAGCTGTTGTTAGTTGAGGATTTGCTTGGACACAAAATTGTGGATTAGTGCGGCAGAGAAAAAGCTTTTATGTTAGGCTCTTAACCTAATTCAACTCAGATCATGCTCAATTAACTAAATAGTTAAAATAATTAGAGTAATTTGAAAGAAATTCAAAGAAGTCAACAATGGCGGAAGCCGTGAAAATGAATAGGTGAACACAACAAATTGTGTATTGCTTTTAAAATCCACTCGGTTACATTACAATAGTTTGCCTTGTATAGGCGAAGCTAGTACAAAAATGAAATTCCTATTCTATTGATTAGATTTCTCAAATGAATGTGGTGTCGCCATCTTAGCGGACGTGATCCAAAGAGAAATATTTTGTTCTCCCTCCCTCCTCTCTTCCTTTTTTTTCTTGAAGCCTCTCCTTGACTTGTCAAAATCGGCTACGGCTATTCCCAAATCAACCCAAGAATCAAGATCGTGACATTTTACTTCTTTGTCAAAGTTTTCCCTAACCCTGTACCAAAACCCTAGAAATGGACGGTCATGGATCCGCTCCGGTCCGATCGCGCAGCTCTCAGTCGCCTTCACCTTCTCACTCGCACTCCCACTCCGCCTCCGCCTCTGCTTCCAGCTCCGCGCACCACCACCCCAAGCGCAAGTATTCCGCCGTCTCCCCAGCTACTGCAGCCGCTGCGGCCGCTGCGTTTGACACCGAGACCCCAGACGACAACGACGACTTCGACGAGGAGGAGCTCCCGCCGGAAAATGACGACTCTGACGAGGATGACGTTGTCACCTCGAACGATGACGAAGATGAAGATAAGAATCTCAATATCAATAACGGTAGCAACGGTAATAATGATTCCATTAGGAATTTACTGCTGCCAGGATGGCTAGAACAGTGAAGCAGGAGAGAGATGTGGGTGGTTTGGTGAAGATGGAACCAGGTGGAGGGGATGACATGACAGGAGTGGTTAAGGAGGACCGGGTGTCTGGTCAGACGGGTACGGGTGGAAGTGTGGGATTGACGCCAGGGATAGTGGTGAAGGAGGAAAACGGGAAGGGGATTTTCACAGAGAATATTCAGACGAGTGGGGCCTACACTGCCAGAGAGGAAGGTCTCAAGAGAGAGGTTTGTTTTAATCTGAGGATTTCTGTATCACACATTGGTACTGGTACTATTACTTGGTATGTAACTGTTGTTCTTTAATTCAACTAGAACCTAAATGAGTACAAATGACCAGATTGAGCCTCAAATCCATAGTGACAGAGTATAGCCAACTAATTAAGGGGGAAAAAAGGTTGGGTCCAATAGGGACAGTTAAACAAGAGTCCCATATCATGATAACCTATCTCTTTTTTGGCTTTCTTAGGAAGAGGCTGGAAGGCTTCAATTCTTCTGTTGTTCGAATGATGGTGTTAATCAACACATGATTTGGTATATGCAGTTCCCAAAATTGGTTTTATTTTTTTCTCTCTCGTATTTCTTTTTCTTGTTTTACTCACAAATATATGCTATGACAGGCTAATAGGATTGAAGAATATATTTGCTAGGCAACTCCCAAATATGCCCAAAGAGTACATTGTTCGCCTTGTCATGGATAGGTTAGTGTCTTCTTTAGTTCGACATCATTTGTCAAAATGTGCCTTAATTTGTGAGTTCTAATTTATTACCGTCATTTCTCATAACTGCAAGTAAGATAAGCACCTTTTGAAACTTTTCCTTGCATGTATCAATTTGAATCAGAATTATGCAAAATATGACTGAACTGCTCTGATATATTATATGAACTCTGCCAATCATCTGATAATTAGTCTGTGAAAATCTGGAACCGACTGAAAGTCTACTAAATTAACTTTGGGTTAAATTTGCATCTATTTTACAAATGACAAAAATATGAGTTTTTTTTTTTGTAAATTTAAGAATTGTTGAGTGGTTTTGATAAATACAATAAATAATTTGCAGACAGTTCCCTTGATTTAGCTTTTAACAAAGAACTTCGTAACTAATGCAGAACCCACAAATCAATGATGGTTATCCGGAACAATCATGTTGTTGGAGGTATTACATACCGTCCTTATGCAAGGTATTCACTACTATAAAATAATATCAGGATGTCATCTAGTTGTAGAAAAATGCTTATTTGTTTTTTTTTTTTTCTACTTCTTTTTAATGAACTGTTGTAGTCAGAAATTTGGGGAGATAGCTTTTTGTGCAATAACAGCTGATGAGCAAGTAAAAGGATATGGTACCAGATTAATGAATCATTTAAAGCAACATGCTCGGGATATTGATGGCCTCACTCATTTCCTAACTTATGCTGATAATAATGCTGTTGGCTACTTCAGAAAGCAGGTATCTGTTTTGTCATTTTCCTTCTTTAGTAACAGAAAGCAGTCATCCTCAGACACAAAATAATCAAAATGTGCTTCTGAGCTAAAATGTAGTATTTTTTTTTCCTTTTTTGGTTTGTGCGTTTCTTTGAAATATAGGGGTTCACAAAGGAAATAACATTGGACAAGAACAGATGGCAGGGGTAATTCTCAACTTTCTTATTTAAATTTGTTTGTGTATCAGGTTTGTATGGTGCATTAGTAAATAAACTAATGCACTGTTTTTCTCTATTACCTTGATCAGTTATTTTCATGGCTTTTATTTTTGTCTGCCTTAATTATGTTTTGAAATATCTTAGCTGTTCTTTTTAAAAGTACTTGATTTCTTTTCTTTTCTGGGAACATGTACTTTCTTTTATTGGTCGCATCCTTTTAAGAAAACCTTAAGTAAGATTTTACTTTCTAGAATATTGAAAAACAGAATTGGATGGAGCGTCTTTGTAATACCCAGCACAACCAGACAGCCACTGACAAAACAACTCTCTTGAAACCAAGTAGTCTGCTGGGAACGCATGTTAAGACACATTAAATATTTCTATAACTCTAACATGTTTAGATAATTTTCATTTTATTAGATACATCAAGGATTATGATGGAGGGATTTTAATGGAATGCAAAATCAATCTGAAGCTTCCTTACACTGATCTCGCTACAATGATTCGCCGGCAAAGACAGGTCGAGTCTAATTTTAGTCAAGTCTACAAAATCTCTCAATTGTCATGATCCAAACCTTAAATGAGTCACAAAGTTCACATCTATAGCATCTGGTAAAATAAATTTTCTAAATAGTTTCTAATTAGCCTAGTTAAATGTGATTTGCTCTGTTTCTCATTATATAAAAGTATGAAATTTGTATTCCCATTGACATACTTCACTTATTTATGTAATGTTTTCCCTGTTTCAGGCAATTGATGAGAAAATTAGGGAACTTTCTAACTGCCATATTGTCTATGAAGGAATTGACTTCCAAAAGGTCTCTCTCTCTCTCTCTCTCTCTCTCTCTCTCTCTCTATATATATATATATATATATATATATATATATATATCCTCCCCTATTTCCCAATATCAAAGAGGTTACATGAAGACAATTTATGGGCAATCATGAATTTAGAACTATTAGGTTATTTTACAAACCTGGAAAATTTGCAGTTACTTCTTTTACATAATTACAACTACCTCTAATGAAAGTGTCTTTTTTTCTTTTTTGTATCTTGAATAGAAAGAAGCTGGCATTCCAAAGAAGATGTTGAAAGTTGAAGATATTCCTGGTCTCAGTAAGTAAAACCATTACTGTTTTTCTTTTTCTGTCAGCACCCCTTTTCTTGTTGTCTTCTTCCTTTCTTTTGTTACTACAATCAATCAGATGCATGCACAGCTCTCAATAATAGGCTGATATTGCAATCTTACTTGGTACCAACATGAACTGAGAGCTGGTTGTTCCATTGTTGTCTTTTCACTTTAAAAACCACCTAAAGCCTCCCTGAAGCCACATTCATTAATTATTGCTGAGGATGCTTTTTGTAGAACCATCTGAGGCATCTTGATTTCTCCTGGTGCAAAAAAAAAATACTTTATAATGTCTCAAGTTAATAATCTCATGGTATAAGCAGTCCAGACTGCAACAATTCCATTGACAAACTTATGAAGATGATCGATTTTTATTAAATTTTTAGCAACGTGTTAATGCTGATAACAAAAATTTAACAACAGTGCTTTGAATACTAAAATATAAGTACAACTGAAGATGAGACAGCAAGTGAGGAGCACTGAATGAAAATTTAGCCAGCTTTTCTGATTATATGAAGCAGGAAAATCATGTGATCAATATATAATGGATGTGGCCTCTTTTCCCTTTGTGTGAAGAGCCCTTGAATTCCTTTTTTGGTTCATCTTTTATGTTGAGTAGAATGGTTTCAATGAGGTCAAAGTCATAAGGGCAATCTATTAATGTCAAAACTCCTTACCAAAATACGACATATTATTCACTTCCTGAATCGTTGTGAGCTTACCCAGTGAAGTTTTCAGATCTAATCCAAAATTTATCCTTTTTTTCATTAGTTATGTTAAATTTGCATCTGTTTTGTAATGAACCTTCCCCTTTCTTGTATATAATATTCTCTTTCCTTATTATCCCCTCTTACTGTTCCGTGTTTTTAGTGCCTTGAAGTATTTAACAAACCATTTGGTAGGCATAGAGTAACATAAGATTGAGAAGTGGAATACCAGAATGCTTATCCTGATTTCATTTTCCATTGGTTTAGCACTGCATTGGTCCTTTGAACTGCTCTACTCCCTCCAATTTTGAGTTTTGTCAAAGCTGATAGGGGCATTAGGTATACAGATGTCCCTCATGTTAATTTGGGATAGAAAACTGAAACCAATAAGTTAATGCTCTCAATGAACATATGGATACTGGACCATTATTTAGCCTTTTTCCTTCCGCAAAATTTTTTCTGCATGTAGGTGTGGGTCTTATGAGATTCTTATGTTAAATCTATCCTTTCTTGGCTCTCTTGTTCATACACTCGATCTCACTTACAATCTATTGGTCTTCATAGTGTATTGAGAAGCGAGTTGTCTGACCAAATTCTAAAGTCAAATGAAGGGGTTAGATGAGAGGCCAAGATTTCACGAGCCCTCTATCTTTTTGCTTCATTTGTCTATAATCTCCTCTCTAATACCCTAGCTACTTCCTAATATAGAAGGAGATGTTGACGCAGAGAGAGCGAGAGAGACTTAAGATCTGAGGTTGTGCGGGACAAACTACTTGTGTTGCCTCTGGTTATCATGCAATTTTCTGGTTTTGCGACAGTGTCATTGCACATAATACACAATAAGTGGAACTTCTAGACATTTTTCTTAATTCTCAGCATAAGAAAAAAAAGGCAAAGAAAATAGGAAATGATCTGGTCATTTATAAACGAATAATAAACCAATAAGATGGAAACTAAGAAAATAACTAAGATGAGTGGTGTGGTATGAGTACAGTACTAATTGGAAAAGGCTGCCTAAAATTATGGTTTACCCTTGGTTGAATTAGTTTGCTAATCGCTATCTTTTATTTATAAAATGAAAATAAAATTAGAGGAAGCAGGATGGACACCGGACCAGTGGGGTCATTCAAGATTGAAGACCCCCAATTCCATGGTCGACTCTGTCCAATATCGTCAGCAGCTCAATAACTTCATGCGTGCTCTCTTGAAGGCATATTTTCTATCTTTTTTTTATTTGTTCTTATTATTTCAAGTCACAGAACCGTGACATGAACTGTGTACTTTTCTATTGAACTAATCTCATAAATTTGTACGTCTTATAGACGATGAATGATCATCCTGACGCATGGCCCTTTAAGGAGCCAGTTGATGCACGTGAGGTTCCTGATTACTATGACATCATCAAGGATCCAATGGGTAATTTTGTGATTTCAATGCAAAATTTTAATCCCCTACACTCCCTCCTGTTTTTAATCATATGAATTTGAGTTTTTCACTGTAGTTAAGCTTTGCCTGAGCATCATGTGTGGACCGTTTTTTTGAATTACAAAGTTTTTGCATAGCATCTTTTCTATCCAGAATGTCTTTTTGTTACTTTTGTCAATGTACACATTTCACCATGGCCATTGTTGTTTGGTTCTTTCAGATTTGAAGACTATGTCAAAGAGAGTTGAATCCGAACTGTACTACGTAACCTTTGAGATGTTTGTTGCTGATGTTAGGAGAATGTTTCACAATGCTCGCACATATAATTCACCTGAAACCATCTACTACAAATGCGCCACTCGGTATGAGAACCATATTTTCTTTGGCTGGTACTTCACTGATAGATTGTGTTGTCATGATGTGATTATTTTTTATATTCTTCATCTTTTAATTGTATATTGTAGGATTGAGAACCACTTCTCTAACAAAGTCCAGGCTTTCTTTCAGACTGCCACCAAACCTTAGTTGCATTGATTTGCAGAAGGTATAGTGGCTTTGGGATAGGTAATAGGATGCCACTGGATCAGTCCAGTACAGGAGTCATCAGATGTCAAGACAATCAAGACAATAACTAAATTCTGTTATCTTGTAACTAACTTCTGTTAGCTTGTAACGATAGGATTTAGAAGCAATTAGAGCTGTACTATGTTTCCTATAAATAACTTCATTCTGTACTTGTAATTAGACACAATTGAGAAATACAAAAATCAGATGTTTGAATTCAATCTATTATCTTTACTTTCTTAATAGGTTAAAAAATCTCCCTCTTTCCTCTCTCATTACTTTCTTAGTTTGTATGTTCCGTAGTCCTCATTCTCATGCTTATTGTAGTAACATTTGTGTTTCAGTAAGTATTTAGCTTAATCCGTCAGGAAATGGATTTTAATGCTTTGTTAATATGAGCACCTCTATATAGTTTACTAATTTTGTTATGAATTTTGTCGTAATACCTGTGCCACAAAATTGATTGATCTATTCAACGCATATTGTACAAAACACTCATCTCGTTTCATATCCGTTCGGTGTATTACTCTTGTTCCATATCATAATTTCCCTAATAAATTAATTAACAGAAATATGAGATGAAAAATAATGTGTATATGGATATTCTTTGTATTATATATAGTAGACTAGGCCGAGCAAGTAGCCACAAACATCTATCTAATCGATCTCTTAATATATATAGGTAATGCAGTGCATTGAGGCCGGCCATCTTCTTTTGTGCCAGTTGTACCATTCGGTGTTGGCATGTTGAACCACTCGGTTAGAAGAAGTGTATATGATGTTACATGCACTGATGAGATTATAATTATGCTAATCAAGTATAATTGTGGTTGAGATGTTGTACCATTCGGTGTTGGCCTCCAACCAAACGCTAGTTGATATAATGATACCTCAGAATAAACTTTGATAGTGGTTGAGATGTCGCTCTCAAGTCTCAAGGGTTACTGTCAAACACAGTTGATTATTATAATTTTGATGCACAAACCTACCCAATCAACGGGGTGTTGCTGCTCCATATTCAGTACAAAAAACCAAGTAGAAAATTTTATTGTGGAAATAAATCCAAAGACAGAAACTCAAGATGATTTTTTTTTTAATATTATATATTGGACTGTTGAAGTTCCACATGATTGCATAGAGAAACACAATTTTGCCAAGAGAATCTTAAATTTCAGTTGAGCATATCTGGAAATCCACCGAGTATGTCCTTTAATTTTGTACTTTTCTTTTCTTTTCTATAGGGATAACTCCAATGCTTTTCTTTTCTATTCTTTATTTTACTTCAAGAAAAGTGCTCAAATTACATCATTAATTTCTATGGTTTATTTAAAATATTAAAATTAAAAAAAAAAAACATAAAACTAAAAGATAAAGCCATTAGCATGTAAATTCTACTTTGTTTCGATTTACAACAAGAGATTTGTAGATATTAATTAATGTGAAACTTATGAACATTGTATATTCCGAATATTGTATCTTTATGCTTTTGATGTGTGTAAATAAATTCAATATGTTAAAATATGTTTGCATGAATTTAGAGAAAGTTGGATCAAAATCTAACTGTTTTAGTTTGTCATTTGAGCTATAAATTCTTTCTAATTATTAAATATTGACAAAATGACGGCATGAAAATAACGACCCCATGACTCTCCTGTAATTTCAATTTTTTTTCATGAAATCTGATTTAAGCTAGTTTCTCTTCAAACAAGAAAGTTGCAGTGATATTCTAGAATACTTAGTAAATAGTTAACATAGCATAAAATTTGAGAAAAATATTTTAATATTAACAGTGAATTATTATGGTTGTTTGTATTTCATTGTGTGTAGAGCATACAATTTGTTAAGCTCTTCTTTTTTTTAAATGACAAGTAAAATTATTTTATAATAAATAATGACAACTTAATCCTCAAGTTAATGAAAGATTAAGGCCTTAAGGGGTAGGTAGCAAAAAAAAGCTTGTGGCTTGTGGCTCGCTCAAACTCGGTCCAAAAACTAGCGAGCCATGAGCCCCTTTTCTTTAGTTTGACTTTAATGTTAGCTCGTTCATGGCTCGCTTGTTTTGGAAACGAGCGAGCCACGAGTTGCCATTCGGAGATCAAAAAAGCACGCGACATGTGACTCATTCGAAAAAAAAAACTAGCTCATTTTTGGATCGGTCCGAAAATGAGCGAGCCATGTATCAATTTTTAGCTTGAACTATAATGTCGTTCGTGACTCGCTTTGAAAACGAGCGAGTCACGAGCTACCCCTAGCTCGGCTCGTTGCCAACCCTTAGCGCTAGACCCTCATCTTTTCCAAAAAAAAAAAAAAAAAACAGAATAATAAATTGCAACACTAATTACTATCTTAAAAGTTCAATCTTTTTTAAAAAGATGGAGGCTAACTTTGCAATTTATATCTGACAGTTTTTCTGTTAGCAGCAACTAGGCAACATCAAAATTTCTGTCAGACAAATCTTTTATAGGAAAATTCAGCCAGATGGTCTGATTTTGAGTTCGTATCATATGGAGATATCTCAAATTTTCAGTTTATCTAAAATCGGTTTAAATGTGTTTCCGTATCTATCCGAAATGAACGAGTCTTCAATATTATTGTGCTTTGAGATAAGTACAGAAAAAATTTGAACGGTCCTGATTTTTTTAAAGATCAACTCAAAGTTTCAAAAAAAATTAGTTAATAGTTTAAATACTACTATTCGGTGTTGACCTCTATCAAATTAATTAATAGTTTTCTATCTAGCTATCTCGGCAGATTCAACAGTGCACTAATTTATCACAACTAGGCCAATTCATAATTCATTGTTAATCTTACAAGTCAAACCTTTTTGCACCAGTTGAATATAATTAGCAGCATATAGGAAAAAAGAAAAGAAATGCTTTTGGTTGGATCCATGAAAAGCGGGACCTCGATGGGTTCCATCTTTTTTTTTTTTCTCAAGCAATTGACCTTTACCTAGCTATCTGTATCTGGTCACGATCCAGTAAAATAATAGAAATATATAAACATTATCGATTAAAATACAACCCTGCAAAACATTAAACAAATTCTGCTAGAAATCGGGGAACTAAAAGTTGGTTTAATAAATTCTACTTGCTTATCACGTTAGCTGGATTAAACGGTATGGATAATATCATATTTATATTCGATCTGTATTCGAAAAATTAGATGTAGACATCTGATATTCGAATATCCGTGTAGACATGGATACTGATATATATAGTTTTACATTTCAATTACTCGTATCCGAATAGTATATATATATATATATATAGAGTAGAACTAGGGTGAGCTGTGCTCACCAACGGATTTGGTGAGCACACCTAAAAAATATGGATTTTCAAAGTTCAAATAGTCGATTCGAACCTTCCAACGTGTTCTTCATATTAATATGTGCTTGGAGACCAAATTTTACATTTTTTGGAAATTTTTTACTATTTTTTCCGAGCCCTTGAAAATCACAGCTTTTAATTAAATAAAAAAAAAATTCAAAAAACACTAAATTTTCAAGGACTCGGAAAAAATAGTAAAAAATTTCCAAAAAATGTAAAATTTGGTCTCCAAGCACATATTAATATGAAGAACACGTTGGAAGGTTCGAATTGACTATTTAAACTTTGAAAACCCGTATTTTGGAGGTGTGCTCACCAAACCCGTTGGTGAGCACAGCTCACCCTAGTTCTGCTCTATATATATATATATATATATATATATCATATATTTTAATATATTATGAAAAAAATATTATTATTCACCATTAAAATTAGATAAATATTATATTATGAACTTTGGTATTTTTTAATATTATTTTAATAAATATATGATTGATATGTATTCGTATTTGTATACGACTGATATCCGATCTATATTTGTATCCGGAAAATTAAAAAAGATATGATATGGTTTTACCACTATCTGCTCCGTATTCGCTCCGTTTTCAGCCCTAGGAGTGGGGGAGCAACCGATAATTTTGAAAAAAGAATTTGATATCAAAACATTTCCTCTGACAAATGTCAGATTAAATTTTCTTTTTCAAAAATATATGGAGTATCTTACAATTTGAATGTACTAGAATAATCACAATATTTTCTTTATTTACTTAGAAGTGACTTTTGAACTGAAATTAATAACTCAGATTCAAAATATTTTTTATTTTTTTTCAATAACACACAAAGAAATATTTTAATTTTTCTTACAGCCGTAAAAAATCCGACCTGAAAAATATTAATTTGGATTATTTGTCGCAGTTTTCTAATAAATTCAATTATATAGTATTCTATTGATTTTCAAAGAAATATAAAAATATTTCTAATATTAATACAAAATAAATAAATAAATAAATCATAACATTTTATATTTTAACTATTAAAAACACAAATAATTAACGAGTTAATTATGACTGAATTACAATCTAAAGTCAGATTCTAGATTTCTAGTAAATATCAATCTTTTTTTTTAACTCTCATTGTCATGCAAAATCATAAAGAAATATTTATATTTCTATAATTAAACAATTATAATTAAGGTTGCGGTGTGCATAGTTAATGTTTAGCCCTTTATATAGTTTTTAGTTCAACTTCGTTATAAAATATTAATGACGTGACGTGACTATAATTTTGGAGTGTATTGTAAGGGTCAAAAAGCTACTTTTTTTTTTTAAGTGAAGATGGGTTTAAATTATCCAACTGGATTAACATCAACAAATAATTTTTTTATATCGGTAAATTTAAACTTATAACCTCGTGTACATAAGGAATTATCTGAATCGATTAAATAGATCGATTCAGTTCATTTTTTTAAACCGGTTTAATATTTCGGTTTGGTTCGGTTTAAAAATTTTAAAACTAGTCAAATCAAACTGACTGAAACTTTTAAATATGTCCCCCGTCCGAATTAAACATTTAAAAAAAAATCAAAATTACAATTTAAAATATATTGCTTTGTTCAGTTTAAATCCGGTTAGATCAAACCAAACAAAATTTTTAAATTTATCTTAAAAATATACAAAAAATTAACAAAAAATATTTATTTTTATGATTAATCTTCTTATTTGGTTCTACCGAATAAATTGAAATTTAGTTCGGTTTGTTCGGTTGTACTTTTTAAAACCGAATAAAAAAATTTGGTTTGCCTATTTTATTTCGGTTTTAACCGAACCGAACCAATGATCGGCCCTACACATTTTCTATGCTTCTTTGAACTAGAGGAGAGTACAAATGCCTTCAATTCGTGTGCCTTTTTCATGCCTTTATTTTTTCTATTTTCTAATAACAAAAAAACTATATGGACTAAAACCGTTAATGTGAGATATATTATTTTCTCTACTTACACATAAAAATTATTATTTTCTTATTTTAGTTTTATATGAATCAATAAGTTGAAAAATCAATGTCCAAAATTTATCTACGTCGGTGTATTTTGATAATCTCTTGATACTAATTAAAACAAAATTATAATGTTATGATCTTTTATGTGTAGTTGTGTACATATAGAAAATAATGTGGATTATATCTAATTGTTTTATTTTAATATTTAATCTTTATATTTTAATTTATTGCAAGTTATTGTAGTTTTTAAAATGAAAGAGCATAACAAATACGTAAAAAATAGAGATATTTGAACTCTTTTCCAAACTATTGAGAAAACTATAGGAATAAAAAGAAAATATTATAAGAGTAAAACTATCTAAAATCTATCGGATTGATTTCAAACAATGAATATGAACTGTTAAACTTTTCTACCTTACAAGTAATGCATATACATACAAAAAGTTTTAATTTCAAAATTAATTTAGTATAAAATCAAGCTGTCAAAATTAGAAGCTTTGTAAATTAATTTTGATGCATTTATGTTTTGAACGTTTTTTTACTACTTGACTCTATACAAAGTTAATTTCAAATTTTAAAATTTTTACATGTAGACGCATTACTCGTAAAGTAGAAAGATTTAACGGTTCAGATTCTTTATTTAAAGTCAACTCAATAAATTTTAAAATTGAGTTTACAAATAACATTAGTAAACTTATAAACACCTAAGTTCTACTCATATCATAATCTTAATAAGAGCTGAAGATTTAAAAATAATTGAATATATATGTACAAATGTACAATTAGATCCTTGCTTTTAGACATAAAAACAAAGTTTTATGGGCAGACACAACTCCCCTATGGACGCGGTCAGATCTTGACCGTGACATTAGTTCGGATATTCTGCTCCCAATACCATGTATCATTCTGTGTGGAGTGTATTACATATAAACTGACAAGTTTTCAGAGATAAATCGAAAATTATCTCTTATTATCCTTCAACTTTATTTATTTTTTATTCACCTCTAGAATTAATTATTTCTTGTCATAATTTATTTTTTGTATCTTTATTCTCTGTGAGACTGTTCAGCAATAAGGTAGTGTTCGTCACACCTTCCTTAGAGCTCCTTAGAGAACTAAGGAGTCTTAAACTTGTCAAATACTTGATTCTTTCCAAAGCTTAAAATCACTTTCTTAAACTTTCTTTTGCCCACTTTCTTAAGCTTGACCCAATTTTTAAGTCCCCATTCTATGTGACTTAAGCAATTGAGTCTCCTTAAGAAAACTAACGACTCACTTTCTTAAATTTCTCTTGCCAAACACCTCTTCCTTAGTGGAGCTTAAAATTTAAGCCTACCCATTTTGCCGAACACTGCCTAAGAGATTAAGCCTCCTTAAGACTTAATCCGCTTTCTTTAGCTTTCTTAGCCGTTTAATTCTGCCGAACACTGGTTTCTTAGGGCGAATTAAGATCACCTCCTTTAGCATTCTTTTGCCCGTATCTTAATCCTTTGCCCGCACCTTAAAACACCTCTACTCCTTTCTTTAGCTTTCTTAGCTTTCACTTACGGATTAAGACAACCAAACATCGGTTCCTTAGCGCTCCTTAAGCTCTTAATCGTTCACTCTTAATCCCTTGTTGTTGAATAGCCCCTGAGATATGTCAACTTTGCGTGACCGACGTGTATGGTGCCTATTCGGGGGTAGGGACCACTATTATTTGTGCTTCGAGATTCGTACAGAACGTATTTGAACGGTTGAGATTTTCCAATTAAAAAACACTCAAACTAAAAGTTTGAGATATCTCAGAGGATGCGAATTATATTCTTTCTACCCTTTTCCAACATATCAAATCAAGCATGATACTGACCTCTCTAGAAGACACTGAAAAGTGATGTTGAGGGGCAAGCATTAATGCATGTTACACCTAGGGTTGTCAACGAGCTGGCTCGGCTAAGTTGGGCCCTAGCTCATCTTGTTAATTCTGGATCGAGCTCTTACCGAGCGAGCTGGACCTATGACACCCGAGCTAAAAAGTCCAGCTTGAAATCGTGACGAGCCAGCCCGAGCTAGCTCACGAGCTCACTAGGCTGCTATTATATAAATTCAAAAATATTAAATAAGAAAGCCCATTAATCATTTACATAATCCAAGTCATCAAATATGATAGAATTTATACAAAACATAGCAATTAATTTATTACAAACACATTTAAACATACAAACACAAAATAACATAAATTCACACAATTATTTAACAAAAACTGAACGGAGACTACTGGGCCATATGTAAATTTATAATTCAAGGCCTATAGTGTATAGCTCGTTATGGGCCGAGCTAAGCCTTAGCTCAGCTTGTTAATTTTGGCCCGAGCTAGTGGCGAGCTGGCTCGCTAACAGCTTGATCCACTATCGAACGAGCTGTTACCGATCGAGCCAAAGATGAGTCACGAGCGATCCACGAGTTGCGAGCTTTTTTGCCAGCCCTAGATACACCCCTTGACATGGACTCATGCTATGCTTTGAATGTAGTGTATTAGTGTATATCTTAAAATTATAAGAAGCTATATGTATGCTCCTAAACAATCCATTTTTATTTTTTTAACTACTGCACCATTTAAAATGCACTTGAGAGTAAGTCCGATGGGCATCGGACCTACTCTGATTCGATAAGTTTAATGACCGTTGATTTGCTTTCGTGCATAACGCTTTAAAGTTCGTGCGAGTTTGTTTCAATGTTCGTGCACTCAAATCTTAAGTTAGATCGACAGTCATCGTACTCGTTGAACCTAAAAGTAGATCAGATAGACATTGGACCTACTCCGTTCTCTTTAAAATGAGATGCTTGCTTTCAGATTCAGCCCCCAATCCAAATATATTGGTGTGGGATCCACGTGTGAGTTGTGGACGCAACAATGTTATAACTCTGCAAGTGGGACCCGTAGGAAATATATAATTTAGAAAGTGATTTGAGCGAGGTGGTCAAACTTAGATGTCTCCTGTGGCAAGTACAATGTGGCTATTGGTGCAGCATGTTAACAAGCACTTTAGACTTTTTTGAAGGCAGGACAAGGAAATGCCTTTCGGAAAATGAAAGGAAAGGACTCAAAATTTCCAAAAACTTTTATCTATATAATATATATATATTGCTTATAAAAATGAGCTTTTTTTAGTTTTATTGCTTATTATGTAATTTGAATTTTAAGGTTTAAAATTAACAGTCATTAATACATTATGAAAAAACACTCTAAGTTATATAAATTTTAATTGCTAAACTATCTATATATATAATCAACAATATGCCTGCAAATTTTCTCTTTTTAGTTTCCAATCTTATTTAAATTGATCCATTTAAGAAATTGCATGTTTTTGTGCAAACCTAAAATGCTTTAACTGATGTGTGTGATTTGGTAATTTTTTACTCTTCTTGATACTCCTTAATTATAATAATTTGTTTACATAAAGACACCACATGAAAAGAATTGAGAATTAGTCTTTGGTCCAGTAGCAAAAACAATATCTTTCGTATGAAAAGTCGTAGGTTTGGAATTCTAATGAAGAATTTCTTGTGAATATTAAATAGTTAGATCAATGCCATTATTTTAATCCAACATGGCAAGAAATAGGTTCAAATTCAGAACTACCCTATATATTAATTGTTCGTGTTTATTGAGGAGGTTTTATTTTAACATGACAGATCTATTAATTAAAAAAATTATTTAAAAAACTTGTTTTTCATGTCACTATCGTGTTATTTTTTTTAAAACAAAGTTTAAAATAATAGATGAAAATTAAAATATTTTTATTATTTTTTATCTATATAATTTATTGCACACGTAAAAACTTGTTATTTTTGTATTGACATTAGGAACTTGCAAAAATATTGATGCAAATAATTTTTAAATTTTATTCATGAATTATATATTATGTTTCTAACGAAACAAAAATGAAATATCATAATTTTATACTTGTTGAGAAAGTAATACAGAGACTAAAAATTTGAGGCTTTTAAAATAAAGTAATGATGAATCAATCTAATTAATAACTAATAATTATGCCAGTTGTTAGTGAAATTTTGGTCTTAAATTTTATCAATGAATAATTTTATTTAGAAAGTATCTTTACATCATGTTTTTTTTATTATTCTCAAAAAAATCGCTAAATTTATCATTATAATAAATTGGCAATCGAGGTATAATTATTTCCCTTAAATTATTTAAGTTTCAATTTTCTCTAATAAGTCCACTATTTTATTTTCCATCAAATGGTTAGGTGAATAAATTATAAACCATGTTCGATGGCAAAATTCATCACATAAGTAAAAAAAAAGTCGCAAAGCTACCACATTTAAAAAAAAATATTATATCCATGTTACTATGAACTTAATTTGACTTAATATAAATATGGGGTTTACAATTACGAATTAGTTTTAAATTAAATTTCAGGATAAATCTAAGCAAAGTAAGAGATTACCTATAAGAGTTAATATCGCCCTATAATACAAAGAAATGACAAGAAAAAAATTAAAACCATAGAAAAAGATCCAAATATTTTACCGTAATATTAAATAATATGTTGTACCTTTCAATTTCTTAAATATGTTGATTATATTTTAATAATAAAAGTAATCAAAATTAATTGTATGTTTAATTAATTTCAATTATGCCTATTCTAATTTCTTTCAACGCATTTGCTTTAACAATAGTCCATATCCTCCAACTCCAAGGTAACATAATATTTGTGTTTAGATCCGGACCGTCTGATTAGAATCCGAGCTAATTCAACCCGAAATAAAATGCTCGGAACCTCTTTAATATCCGTGCATATTCTAATCATACGGTCCTGATCTAAACAGAAATATTTGCGTTATGAATTCTTAACAATACAGAGGAACTGTATCGCCACCAATAAAAAATGTAAAATATTGTGTCATTGATTCCTCCTCTCTCTAGTCTCTATATAAAGGAGGAAGTTGAGAGGCTCTTGCGCACCATTTGGACCTCTCTCTTCCTTTGACTGCTCATCCCCTAGCGATTCTTTGACCAAGTATCAACTTTTCTCAAGGTAACATCTTCCAAATTCTCCCAAATTGGTTGCGATTTAGCGGTGATTCTCGCCGAAATTTTCTTCTGGGTCCTGTTATTTCTCTGGTAGAGACAAAAAAGCGCGACTTTTTTATTCATAGTGTGTGTGGTTCATTGAATCATTGGTCTGTTGTTGCGAGTTAGGTTACTGATAAATTTAGGAATATTCGGATTTTATTCAAACCCCATCTATGAGCCCTTTCTTCCTTTCCCCGTGCTGAGTTTCTCTTTGTTTTTTTCTGAAATTATTTTTGACGGGAAAGAATAAGGTACTCGTAGAATACTTTCGATTTTTTGTATCCTTTTTTGGTAAAGCTCCTGTGTGTGCTTCTCTCTGCACGCATCTTCACCTCCATTTCACCCTTTTCCATAACAAATTTCTCATTTATCTAATTTTTCTTCTTAATCAATTAATGCAGAAAATGGGGAGCACAGGAGATGACTCAATCTACGGTGAGTACACCTATGCTGAGCTTGAGAGGGAGCCTTACTGGCCGACAGAGAAGCTACGCATCTCTATCACCGGTGCCGGTGGATTCATCGGGTCCCACATCGCCAGGAGGCTGAAGTCAGAGGGCCACTATGTCATCGCCTCCGACTGGAAGAAGAATGAACACATGAATGAGGACATGTTCTGCCATGAATTCCATTTGGTCGATTTGCGTGTCATGGATAATTGCATGAAGGTCACCACTGGAGTCGACCATGTGTTCAATCTGGCCGCTGACATGGGCGGCATGGGTTTTATCCAGTCTAATCACTCTGTTATTATGTATAACAACACCATGATTAGTTTCAACATGCTTGAGGCTGCCAGGATTAACGGTGTTAAGAGGTTTGTACTCCTGAAAAATTAAATTAATACTGCTATACATTTCATTTGGGTTACAATTTAAAGGAAATGTCTTCGGTTAGGAAGAAGGGCGTATTGGGCATTTAAAAAAACATGATTAGCTTTAATAGTGCTTATGGCGGGAGGGATAGGCTGTTTATTTACTTGAAATTTAGTGGGTCCATTAAACCGCAAAATCTGTTGAAAATGACTGAAATGTCCCTCCTTCGTCAAATGAATTAGTGTGCCAAAGGGTCTTTTGGAAACTCAGTTGGCCAAGTATTCTGTTTGGATTTCGTTATGGCAGTATATTTTTATTGGTATATATGTGATATGTATAATAATATTATGAGTGGCACTGACAAGCTCGAGGTGATATTAATGATATCGAGAAATTGGTTTACATTAGAACTTTTTAATTTTTGTTAGAAATTGACAAGAATGTCTTTCCTAGAGTCATGTGGGTGTTAGAAAGGAAGGTATTTTGGGCATTTTAGAAAAAATAGCCTTTTCTGGTTGATTCTTTAATTGCATTTTAGTAACAGAAGATTTGTTAGATTAAATCTTTAATTGCATCTCTTGTAGGTTTTTCTATGCCTCAAGTGCTTGCATCTACCCGGAGTTCAAGCAATTAGAAACTAATGTCAGCTTGAAGGAATCAGATGCCTGGCCCGCTGAGGTGTCTATTATTTCCATGTCTAAGTTTATTTTCTTTTTCTTTTTAATTAAAAACTCTTAGCACCAACTTATTACCTTTTAACTCAGTATATATGGCTATACTGTTTGTTGCAATGTAGCCTCAAGATGCATATGGATTGGAGAAACTGGCAACCGAGGAATTGTGCAAGCACTACACTAAGGATTTCGGCATTGAATGCCGTGTCGGTCGTTTCCATAACATTTACGGCCCGTTCGGCACATGGAAAGGTAAACTCAGTATTTCATGCATATTTCACAGTTGTCATTACAAGTTTCCTTTTTCTAAAATATATATTTTCTGAAAAGTCCCTCTCTTTTTCTAAAACATTGTAATTTGGGTTTGGATTATAGGTGGAAGGGAGAAGGCCCCAGCTGCATTTTGCCGAAAGGCCCTTACTTCAACTGACAAATTTGAAATGTGGGGAGATGGCCTTCAGACCCGTTCCTTCACTTTCATTGACGAGTGCGTTGAGGGTGTTTTGAGGTAATAACTTTTCCTAACATAATTCTGTAGTTCGTGTAATTTTACATTTATCGAATCTCTTGCAAAGTTTGTTTTTGCAATTAATTTCTGCTTGATTTCATGTTTAGACCACCAAAAAGAAAATTTCTTCTCATAGTTTGACTCACTAATTTACTCTTATCTGTTTTATGATTAGGTTGACCAAGTCTGATTTCCGTGAGCCGGTCAACATTGGAAGTGATGAAATGGTGAGCATGAATGAGATGGCTGAGATTGTACTTAGCTTCGAAGACAAGAACCTCCCAATCCACCACATTCCTGGCCCTGAGGGAGTCCGTGGGCGTAATTCCGATAATACTCTTATCAAGGAGAAGCTTGGCTGGGCACCCACCATGAGGCTCAAGGTAAATTCTGTTCATTTACATATCTGGTTTTATGTTCTTTTGTTTTGCTCGTTTATCATTTTATTATTTACTGGTAAATTTTATGAATTCCATTTTATTATTTACTGAATTATTTATTAACACATTTTTACAGAATGGGTTGAGATTTACATACTTCTGGATTAAGGAGCAGCTTGAGAAGGAAAAGGTTTCAGGAGGCGATTTGTCGGGTTATGGTTCGTCGAAGGTGGTCGGGACCCAAGCGCCAGTTCAACTTGGTTCCCTTCGTGCTGCTGATGGGAAGGAGTAAAAATCCATGCAATTCATCCCAATTTATTTGATTTGTGTTAAATTGAGCTGAATTCCATACTTGGAATAGAATGAATGGAGGGATTACAGCTTAGTATAATTTTACTTTTTGTTTCATTAGTATTCTGTTATCCTGTGTGATGTTTTTTTATGGAAGATATGAAATAATGGGTTTTGGGATTTAGTTGTTTTGTTATATTGAAAATTTGATGTTTGTTTGTTGTAAGAGGTCTTGCTATAGTAAGAGATGAGATGACAAGACAATATATGCTTCCTTGTTAGAATAGAACATTAATATTTCATATTCTATAGTTATTTCTGTACTATCTTTTTTTCCAGTTTTGTTTTATTTTCGACTCATCAAGTGTTATAATTATGATCATAATTAAGGCCACAGGTTGATTTGTATATAGAAAGTAACTTGATATAATTGCTTATTTTTAACAAATACATACTCTTTGGAATATGCAACCGAAAGCTCTGAAAGTCAAAAGCCAATATATGCAAATTGGATTTCACTAGATAAATTTGTGCAGAAAATTGAAAGGAAGTTTGTTTTTTTTTTTCTTTTTTTCTGACAATACAATATATTTAAACAATTTGAACATTTGCAAAAATCTGGAAACATGTGCAGGGAATTAGTAAGCACATCATGGCATCATGCTCAACTGCACAGTACAGCTAGATATTTGCACTTCAATATCAGAAGAGAGGAAACTTCATTAATCATTTATTTATCATAATGTTCTTTTCTTGATTGAGATTTGATTCTTGGTTGGACCACTTCAATAAGTAAACTCAATATACGTGGAAAATGACAGTTGAACTATAATTATTATAATTTTATGTTATTGTATTGTCAGAAAAGTGCAGTATGCCAGTACCAAATGCCGGGTACCAGTTAAAATACTGTCGTGGTACCAGTCAATTTCAATCGTAGTTGGGCTGTCAGTTTTAGAGCTCACAGTCAAAATTTATGTCTTGTCTAGCAAATAAAAAGTAAAAAATGTGGTGTAAATTCACATTTTTTATATTAATTGTTCTAGAATAAAGTGCTCTTTTGTAGGTTAGGACTTTCAATTTTCCTTTTTTCCAAAGAGAGAAGGATGATATTTTTTTTTTCAATTTATTTTTTAAGGCATTAATGGACCCGGTGGTTGGACCACTGACATCAAGGCCTAAATTTCAATAAAATATGGCCACTAATTTGTAGATAGAGAGAGTCAAAGAGATAAAAGAGAAATTTCAAATTTCAAAAGTGGCGACTTCTCCGCCTTTAAATTAGCTTTCATGTGCCCCACACAATATAAATTATAAAGTGCAGCTAATTTCCTTAATAAAGCACATAGATACATCATAATCATACATCATTCATTGATAAAGAACAGGATTTGTTCATTTATTTCATAAGAAATTAATTCTACACCTAGTGATCTGCTACACTGACAATGGAACCGAGGTGTGCGATTTTATAACCGCACAAGTCTTATATTGTCCAGTAGGTGCTTGTGCAAATTTATGACTCAACATTTGCGGTGAAAATACAGCCACGCGTTTACATAATAATATTACAGAATGAGAGAAAAATATGGTTTTTTATTTTTTTTATCTCGCAGTGTTTACAGATTTACACGATCGGTAAAATTATTAAGGCATGAATAGAATCACGTGTGAGTCACTGAGTCATATTAATTTATGTTCAACTGGCTGCTTAGATTGGATCCACCTCTGTATTAGATTGGATCCACCTCTGTATTTAATCCATAGCCGTCTGACTACATTGTTGGTCTTCTTTGATTTTTTTTTTTTTTTTTCAATTTTTTGTCCGAATTTCATTTTTTTAATCTCATGCAACGCAGACTTTGCCTACAAATATCTCGTGAACACAGTTTAAAAAATGATGTCAGAGAGAGGGGAGAACGTGCGGCACTAGTGGCATAACCCGTGCCAATCACATGTATATTGTTGACGCTGTTCAATTAGCACATATAGCAAAGGAAATCAGTCACACTGTTACTTGTTTTATCACGGATGTGGTACGATATGTAATGTTGCTTTTGTTAGTCACATGACGTGATCCGCGTGCAGTGGCGGATCCACATAGGTCCAGGGGTAGGCAAAGTGCCTACCTCTGGATTTGAAAAAAAAATTAATACTAGTGTATTTTTTAGACTGCCTACCCCTGACTCAAAATCGTGCCCAACTCTGACCCAAAATATTTGCACTCTTATTAGTATTTTGTGCCTACTCCTGACCAAAATCCTGGATCCGCCCCTGCCCACGTGTCGTGTGAATAGTTTTCTTACGATTGAAAATGACACCACAAGATACATCATGTAACTATCATGGTCATGTCACAATATGTCGTGAACATAGTTTAAAAAATAATGTTTGTGAGAGAGAGTGCGCACACGACACTAGTGGCAGGGCGCATGCTAATCACATGCATGTTGTTGGCGCTGTCCAATTAGCACATATAGCGAAGAAAATCAGTCACATTGTTACTGATTCCATCACGGACGTTGGTACGATATGTAACACTGCTGTCAGTCACATGACGTGAACCACGTGTTGTGTGACTAGTTTTTTTACAATCGAAAATACCACAAGACACATCATGCAATTGTCATAGTCACGTCACATCACATCCAACATTGTTTTTTGTTTTAATTTATTTTGCAATTTATTCATAGTATTTTAGCATATTTTTTTCTCATTTCTTTTAAAAAGCTAAATTAAAAGCTAAAAAAAAGTAGTTAAACATGACCAACCACATCATGCCATGCAAGGCTATAGAAGTTATAAGACTATAGCATGAACACATATGACGTGACCATTTATAGACGTAATTGTCCTTTGTTCTTTTAATCATGTTATGTAAAAAAAAATTAATCACGTGGTGTGATGTCCCATGACTAAATCACGATGTGATAAAAATATCCCGTCACGTCAGAAAACCAAAATTTTTATTGTTACCATAAGAAAAAATCCAAATTAAATCGTTACCACTCTGTTGGGGCCCTTATCAATACTACCACCCTCGCTAACCCAGTTCGCGCACCAAATAGGCTCGTGCGCGGACTGGGTTGGCGCACCAGGTGGTGCGCTGACTGGGTTGGCGCACCAACCTCTTCTGCCTATTAAGGCACCAACTCAGTATACTGTGCTCATTTCATTCGACCCAAGGCAGCAGGCAGCAAAGAACATTCTCGCAAAGACCAAAGAGTAAGTTTTTTTCACTCTAGTCCTTTATATTTTTTTAATTATTTAATTACTTTTTTAATTTTTTGTAAATTTATTAAATGTTGGGTTTGTTCTGTAATTCAGGTAACTATGATTGGAATTGCTTGTTATTTTGATGGTGAAGTATTACAAGGGCCCAATGGTGCTTATTACAGTACCCAACCCCAGAAAATGTTCAATATCGGCTCGGATTTAGATTTCACCGGTATAACTAGGGAAGTGTTCCAGGAACTTGGTATTGACCCGAATTATTACGAACTAGTAATTTCCGCCATAATTAATATTGGCCAAGGCAACCAAACATGGTTCCAACAACTCCCTGTACTAGACGATAGCAGTTGGGGGTTGTATACCCAAATGACATTGAATTTGACAACACCTTTCAAGTTCCTAGAGTTATATGTGGTTGCCAACCCCAGACAGAACCCTAGACAGAACCGTACACAGAACCATAGTCGGGGCATGGATCAGTCAGTGACGGGTCCTACTCGGGCCCTAAATTTAGCGGGTACTAGTCGGTCCCCATCCACGGGGGATGGTACTAGTCGGTCCCCATCCACGGGGGCTGGTCCCAGTCGGTCCCCATCCGTAGGGGTTGGTTCTAGTCGGGGCCGATCTCGGGTTTCATTCTCCAGCTCTAGCCGGAACCGATCTGAAACCCCATAACCACGTTATTATACTGACAATACAAACGAGGATCCTGAAAAACGGGAGACAGAGGAAAATTGGGATGCTAGTGACGACGGTGGACAGACAATAGATCACAGTGACGAGGAAGACAATCGTCCCGTGCTGGGTGTTCGCTGTAGATTGAATGAACAAAGTTTCACCACAGCCTAAGCTGTGGAGTTTAAACCCTATTCAATCTCTTGGACGAAGGTTGCAAGTGCACAACCCTGTCTTTGTAGATAGAACGGGTGTCGATCCTCAGGGACGGACTATTTACTGAATTTTAACTAATCCTAGCTAGGTACTAGAAGTTGGATGATTGGGTTTTGTTTAACTAATCCTAAGTTTTATGAACAAGTGAACAAATGAGACAAAAGAATGTATGAACAATTTCAATTATCAATGTATGAACAAGTATGAAAGAATCAACTAAATGTTTGTATTTTGTGCCAATGGTATAAAGGGGCGTTTCAAGGGTTTCAGATTTCATCTTCAACTTTGCTGCTCAAGACCTGTCACGCGACCCGCATACTCTCGCATGCGACCCGTATGACGCGACCCGCATGCTTTCGCATGCGACCCGCTTGGCCTTAAGCGCCCTGGACCTAGCACGCGACCCGCAAGCTGTGGCTTGCGACCCTCGTGATGCGACCCGCGTGATATGTCACGCGACCCGTATGGCCCTTGAGCTGAGTCTGCACATGTCAGAAACTTATTGTTTTAAGTCGTGTAAGGCTAGACTGACCGTACCTAGTGTCACTGAACCTCAACTTTCGTGTGTTGGCTTAGCAGACCTGGTTTGGAATTGCAATTTCACCTTCTCAGGTCTAATCAAGCTGTTTGATCTAAACCTAAGTTCTCAATTCTGTTTACTAAAGGTATCTACAAGCTGAAGTAGAAACTTTCACCTTTCGGCTACTCATTGATCTACAAGCTGAATAGAAACTTTCACCTTTCGGCTACTCATTGACCTCACCTTTCGGTTCTCAGACCTACCTCAGGTACTTAACCTAATTTGCAAGAAATATCAAGCCTTTGGTACAAGAAGAAATGCCAAAGGCATTCAACAGTAAGCAATCAAGAATCAAACAATTCAGATCAAGCAATCTCAAATAATACTAGAATCAAAGAAACACGAAATAACAATAAGAATCAATCCATATGCATCATCAAACAAAGTATCAGACTACAAATCCAAACCCTCGAAACTACAGTATCTACTCAGACATCAATAAAATCAAAACAAGAGAGAGAGGAAGAAGGCAAATCATAGTGAGAGAAGAGGTGATGAAGAGGATTGGAGCTTCAGATTGAGTCTTCTCCTTCGAATCGCCTCCTCCTCAGCTCCAGGTCAGCCTCCTCTTCAGATCGCCTTCAGACGCCTCTTAATCGGATCTGATCTGTTTCTGGACGAAATATCGGATATCCCTTCTGTTGCCAGACCTGCAGTATATATAACTTCCTTCGTGGGCCTTAATTGGGCCTGGCTCAGCTGACTCGACGCGACCCGCATGAATTTCCATGCGACCCGCGTCAGGTGGCGCGGATGCGAGCTGTGAGGGTCGCGTCTGAGGTCGCGTCTGGGCTGCTATGCGACCCGCATGAGGTGGGACGCGGGTCGCGTGGGGGAAGTCAGAACTCTGCCTTTTTGTCTGTTTTCGCCTATTTCCTGCAAATTAACCACAAAACTGCCAGCAGTACCATATTCTGTTGAAAATCAATATAAACTATGCAATTTAGTGGTCAAAAACATAAAGTCTGGTCTAGAAATAGGACGAAATAATAGATGAAATATAGACATATCAAATTCCCCCAAGCTTAACCTTTGCTTGTCCTCAAGCAAATATGTACTTTCAAACCGGGTTTGGAATCTAAATGCAAGCTAAATGCCTAAAATGTGAAAATTTACTCGATTGCCTCAATAAAGAAACTGAAGAATCTTTTTGCTATGGTTAGGATTTTTCCTTGGTCAATTTTGGTTCACCTCACAAATTGATTAATAAAACCTCAACTCTAAATGTTTCGAAATTTGCAAAGCTGATTACTTGAATTATCGAATTATCATTCTTTCACTAAACTATGCCCTCGTTTGTAGGAGATTTTCCCTTTTTGCCCCCCCAAGCTTGAATCAAGCTTAGGTCAGAAAGTTGCGGACTTCGTGTGTTTATATGTGCAAAAATTTATTCTTCCATTTCTCATTTGGGAGACGAGCTCAAAGGCGCCCATTCGAGGCTTATTGCCAGTACTCTTATTTTCTCCATCTTTTCATCTCTTCTTTTTTTTATTATTCTTTCTCTTTTTTTTTTTTTTTTTTTTTTTGCACATACCATGGATACACACATCCACTAGCGTTCATTCACACCAACGGATATCCCAACCTTTCTTTATTTGAAATCCCTATTTCCATTGTTTGAAAGGCACAATTCAGTTTCTAAATTCTATCTCGACATTCAAGTTTCCAATTTTTCAAAATCTCAAACCATTTGGTCCTAATCAGTTCTATTTGGTCAATTATGAGGTTAGGTCTAATATCCCAAAGTCATCCCAATCATATAAAAAATTTCAAACAGGTCCAAAATTGAAACAATTAAGCAAATTTTTCACCTAAAGATGCAAAGAAAAGTAAACATGACCTAAGTACAATCAAAGTAAATCCTAAAACATAAAAGTAAATCCTAAGATACAAAAGTCTCCCCCCCAAGCTTAGCCTGAGCATTGTCCTCAATGCTTCAAGACTGAAAGATAAAGAGAAATAAAAGCAAAGGGGAAAGAGGAAACATACCCGCTCAGTCCTGCGGAGAGGATGGCCCGGGGTAGTACCCGTGCTCATCATAGTAGCGCCAGTCACGCAACTCATCCTCAACACCGCTGAGGCGATCGTGATAGTCTGCCAGCTGACACTGAATGTCGTGAAGTGTGTCACCTATGCTGGAGCTGGGTCTCCCTCATCGAAGAAACGAGGTGGTAGAGGTCCTGCATGGTGGGCTCCGTAGGGTAAGAAGTACTCGGCTGAGCGGAGGGAGGAGCCTCAGGCATAGGTGCACCATCAGCCACGGGAGGAGGGGGTGGAGGTGCACCTGGTACTGGTCTGGAGAAAAACCAAGTAGACCGGTCCACAAAGGAGAGAGGTGCGTGAACAGGCAGCCTGAGCTGTGCGGAGCCGTCTGGCATGCGCCAATGATAGCTGCGGCGTCCACCAAAGCCTGTAATGATCGTGATAAATCCTGCCGCACGGAAGGCCTCGACATCCAGTGATCGTCGACCGCTGCAGGGCGTACCATCTGTGATCGGTACCTCCAAGCGCTCCGCAATGTGTGTGACATAGGCACCGATGGGAATGGTGCCGCCGGCTCTCGTGGAGCGCTGAAGATCAAGCCAGTGGTGGATCATAAAGAGCATCAGGTCGGGCCGCTCTATCTGTCCGTCTGGCCGGAGCATGTGATCCAGAAGCTGGAGATCCTCAACATTGACTCGGGAGACCGTGGCACCACGGCGAAGATGGAGACGGCAAGGGCGCGCTGAATGCAGCGAAGAGAAGGGTGAGAAATATTGATGCTCTTGAAGTCCCTCGTGTGAAAGTCTCCTGGGGCTCCGCCGGTGACTAAACTCCAAAAATGTACCCTGTCTAGGCCCACGCGGAACTCAAGAGAGGAAGTCTGAGGATCCGGCTGAAAACCAAACCACTCGCGGAGCTGAACGAGTGTGACGCGGTGAGGTCGACCACCGAGGATGAACTTGATGTAGTGCTGTGAGTGGCCATCCTGCGTCCTTTCCTTGAGCTCAAGAGATGAAAGGAACTCAAGGGTGAGTCCCTCGTAGGAAGGGTGGTCGATGGCCCAGAAAGCGGGGGTGAAGCCGATCCTCCCCGTGAGGAGCAGGAAGTCCTCCTCAACTCCGAATACGCGAAGAGTGTGCAAGTCGACTCGACGCGTGTTTTCGAACTTCTTTGAGCGCAAGGACTCAAAGTGCTCAGAGAGATGGTAGGAGTCATCAGAGTCAGAACGCTCAGAATGGTTTGAGCTAGACGCTGGTGGGGAAGGAGCTCGTGCAGGTGGTGGCTGGGCACGGCTACGCAGCTGCATGTGATCTTGGGCCCGTTTGGAGCGACGCTCTCGGTTCATTGTTCAATTCTGTGAGGTTTGACGCGGATCGCGTGCGCTTCGACGCGGGTCGCGTGAAATGTGATACGGGTCGCGTGCGAAGTCACGCGGGTCGCGTGGTCTGGTTAGGTTTCGGACAGAGGTGAAATGGCTGACTCTCCTTCTCCTCTCCCAAGTCCCTCTCCCTCTCCCAAGGAAAGAACTCCCTTCCCCACAGTTCTCCACAGAAAGAAGCAAGAATGTATCAAGAGGGGAACAAGAAGAAGAGTTAGGAAACTTACGTGAGTCCGGGAGGGAGTGCGCAAGGTGGTGCTGGCGTCCGAGAGGGAGAACAAGTGGAGAGGATGGCCTACAAGGTGAAGGTTGGCGAAGAGAGATAGGTCGGATCTCTGTTGAGGAGTGTGAAGAAAGAGAGAGTGAAATGGCTGGGAATGAGAAGAGAGGAAGGGGATGCGGACTAAGAAGGACCTCGCGTCGTTTAGACACGCCTCTTCAATGCCAGCCGCCGGTTCAAGTCGACGCGGGTCGCATGGAATTTCACGCGGGTCGCGTGGAATCGCACGCGGGTCGCGTGGAATCTCGTGCGGGTCGCATCAGAGCTTCATTTTGGTATTTTTACAAGAGGAAAACAACTAGAAATGTAATCTAACTCTAATCTACCTCTAAATCTAATCTAAATGAAATGCAACTAAACAAACAGGCTTGGGTTGCCTCCCAAGAAGCGCTTGTTTTAGGTCGCAAGCTCGACCTTCTTTTCTCTAATCTTCGACTGGTGCAGGATCAGAAAGATCCTGCTCGAAGCGCTCATTGTGGGGGTGATTGGCAATGTAATGCTTGAGCCGCTGACCATTGACTTTGAAGGTCCCACATTCCTCACTCCAAATGTCAATCGCACCAAACGGGTACACCTTCTGCACGACAAAGGGACCGGACCACCTTGACTTCAACTTCCCAGGAAAGAGTCGCAATCTTGAGTTGAACAAAAGTACAAGATCACCCTTTTGGAAGTCGCGAGTCATGATGCGCTTGTCATGAAGTCGCTTGGTCTTTTCTTTGTAGATCCTTGCATTCTCGTAAGAGTGAAGTCGCATCTCTTCCAACTCATGCAGGTCGAGGATTCGCTTTTCGCCAGCAGCTAGCATGTCCATGTTGACCGCTCGTGTGGCCCAGAACGCCTTGTGCTCGATTTCCACAGGTAAATGACACGGTTTCCCGTATACCAGTTTGAAAGGGCTCATCCCAATCGGCGTCTTGAAGGCAGTGCGGTAGGCCCAGAGAGCGTCATTCAACTTCAATGACCAATCCTTTCTTGTCCTCGCCACAGTTTTCTCCAAGATGGATTTGATTTCCCGGTTTGAGATTTCAGCTTGGCCGTTGGATTGAGGATGGTAAGAAGTCGTCACTTTGTGCGTTACCCCATGACGTCTCAGGAGCTTGTTGAATTGTCGGTTTACGAAATGCTTCCCTCCATCACTGATGACGGCACGTGGAACTCCAAAGCGAGGGAAGATAACGTCACTGAACAATCGTTTGACGGCACTCGAATCTGCCTTTCGACATGCGACTGCCTCCACCCACTTGGACACGTAGTCCACCGCAACTAGGATGTACTCATACCCGCATGAAGCTGGGAATGGTCCCATGAAATCTATTCCCCACACATCGAAGATCTCTACCTCAAGAATGGATTGAAGAGGCATCTCGTTGCGTTTGGAAATGTTCCCGGTGCGTTGACAATTGTCACAAGTGTCGACCAAGGTCTTTGCGTCTTTGAAGAGAGAAGGCCAAAAGAAGCCGGATTGCAAGACCTTGGCGGCTGTCTTGGAGAAAGAAGCATGGCCTCCATAGGCAGATGAATGGCAATGCTCAAGGATGGATCGTGCCTCATCGTGTGGCACACAGCGTCTGAAAATGCCATCGACTCCTACCTTGAAAAGAAAAGGCTCGTCCCAAAAATAGTACTTTGCATCAGATTTGAGCTTCTTCTTTTGTTGGTAGGTCATGGCGTGAGGAACAAACCCGGAAGCAATGAAGTTGGCAATGTCGGCATACCAAGGGTCTGGTTGGTTGCTTACGCGGGTCGCATCGACGGCATGTAGTGCGGAGGCAGAGAAGAGTTGTTCATCAGGGAATGAGTCATTGATTGGCAAGTTGGCAGAGCCCTCATCTTCCAAACGAAGTCTGGATAGATGGTCAGCCACGGTGTTTTCGACTCCCTTCTTGTCCCTGATCTCAAGGTCGAACTCTTGCAAGAGAAGAATCCACCTGATCAATCTAGGTTTGGCATCCTGTTTGCTCAGCAAATACCGCAGGGCGGCATGGTCAGTGTAGACGATGATCTTGGAGCCAACCAAATACGACCTAAACTTGTCGAGAGCGAACACAATGGCGAGAAGTTCTTTCTCAGTTGTTGTGTAATTCATCTGGGCAGGATCTAGCACCTTGCTAGCATAGTAAATAGCACATGGCTTCTTTTCTTTCCTTTGCCCCAGAACCGCTCCGACAGCATAGTCGCTCGCGTCACACATGATCTCAAAAGGAAGAGACCAGTCAGGTGGTTGCAAGATTGGTGCTGAGATGAGGGCTTTCTTCAAGTCGCAAAACGATTTGACACAATCGTCGGTGAAAACGAAGTCAGAATCTTTGATGAGCAGATTGGTCAATGGTTTCGCGATCTTGGAGAAGTCTTTGATGAACCTGCGGTAAAAACCTGCATGTCCAAGGAAGCTTCGAATGCCCTTGACGTTTGTCGGAATCTCCAGTTTCTCAATCACCTCGATCTTTGCCTTGTCAACTTCAATGCCTCTCGAGGTCACAACATGTCCAAGGACAACGCCAGTTTGGACCATGAAGTGACACTTTTCCCAATTCAAAATCAGATGGACTTCCTCACATCTCTTCAGAATCTTGCACAAGTTGGTCAAACACGAGTCAAAGCATGCACCATACACGGAAAAGTCATCCATGAAAATCTCAACCTCTGTCTCGATGAAATCAGAAAAGATGGCCATCATGGCTCTCTGAAAGGTTGCTGGTGCATTGCACAGACCAAAGGGCATCCTACGGTATGCGTACGTACCGTAGGGACAAGTGAAAGTGGTCATCTCTTGGTCTTGAGGGTGAATTGGAATTTGGAAGAAGCCAGAGTAACCATCCAAATAACAAAAATAAGAATGGTTAGCAAGCCTCTCCAAAAGCTGGTCAACGAATGGCAAAGGGAAGTGGTCTTTGCGTGTGGCCGCATTGAGTTTTCTGTAGTCAATGCACATTCGATAACCATTCACCACTCGTGTTTGAATCAACTCGTTCTTCTCGTTTTTCACCACCGTTGTTCCACCTTTCTTTGGCACCACGTGGACTGGGCTCACCCACTTACTGTCAGAGATAGGGTAAATGATACCGGCGTCTAGAAGCTTGAGAATCTCCTTCTTGACTACCTCTTTCAGATTTGGGTTGAGCCGTCTTTGATGTTCAACCGATGGCTTGTGACCTTCCTCCAGAAAAATCCTGTGTGAGCAAATGGATGGGCTGATCCCCTTCAGGTCATTGATCGAATACCCGATTGCGCCTCGATGAAGCTTCAGTTTCTCCAAGAGTTTGGCGGTTTGGTCAGGATTTAGACTCGCATTGACAATGACGGGGAAGGAACGATCTGGACCGAGGAATTCATACCGGAGGTTGGCTGGCAAGGGTTTGAGTTCAGGAGTTGGTCCCTTTGTCTCGGTCTGGATGCGGGTCGCATCAGGTGTTGTGCGGGTCGCATCAAGTGAAATGGCGTCGTGTGCTGACCTATCCGACTCACTCTCGGTTTCCATGTCCTCAGACAATGGCACGCGGGTCGCATGACATATCACGCGGGTCGCGTCAGGGTCTTCCAGGTCAGCTGATTTCACTTCTGCTCCTCTGACTTCTTCTTCAAACAAGAATTGAGTGTGTTCTTTTGTGCTCTCATGGATTTGATCAAGGAAGTAATCTTCTACCAAATCTGTTAGGCATTTTTCGTGCACATCTACTCGGGAACAAGATTCGGCAGAAGGATACTTCATGGCTTGGTCAATTTGGAAACACACTCTCTCTCCTCCGAAGTTCAAGGTCAGTGTTCCTTGAGACACATCGATGATTGCACCTGCAGTCCTGAGGAAAGGTCGTCCCAGAATGATGGGGACTTCCTTGTCCTCTTCCATTTCCATGACCACGAAGTCAACAGGCACAAAGTACTTACCGACCTGAACTGGTACGTCTTCCACTATGCCAAGTGGCAATCGTACCGAGGAGTCTGCTAGCTGCAACGACATTCGCGTGGGCCTGAGCTCTCTTACTCCCATTCGCTCGAAAATCGTGCGCGGCATGAGGCTCACGCTAGCTCCCAAGTCACAGAGAGCTCTCTTGATCGTGGCCTTGCCGATGATGCAAGGAATGGAAAACTTCCCTGGGTCGTTCAATTTGGGAGGTAGGTCACTCTTCAGAATGGCTCTGCACTGTTCCGTCAACTTCACCGTTTCATTACCCTCCAAGCTTCGTTTGTTGGATAAGATATCCTTCAGGAATTTGGCGTAAGAGGGCATTTGAGTCAAGGCCTCGGTGAATGGGATCGTGATGTGCAGTCCTTTCAGGACTTCCGTGAACTTTGAGAATTGTGCGTCCAGTTTGGTTGCAGCTAGTCTTCGGGGGAAGGCAAAGGTGGCCTGTAGGGTGGAGGTTTCTCAGCCTCTTTCTTCTTCCCTCTGTCAGGCTCTTCCACGCGGGTCGCATGAGTTGGCACGCGGGTCGCGTCCACAGGTTCTCCAAGCGGCGATGAGGGTCGATTTGGCTCGATGCGACCTGGGTCAACGTTTTCTTCCGAGTGTGACGCGGGTCGCGTGGGATGGCACGCGGGTCGCGTCACATTGGAGTGGGTCACATCCAATGGAGTCAGATCAGATGGGAAGGCTGGTTCTTGGTATTGGGTCCCACTTCGCAGCGTGATCGCCTTAGCTTCTCCTCTGGGGTTGGGTTCTGGCTGAGCTGGTAGCTTTCCAGGTTGAGGTTGGCTTGAGGTGACAATGTGACTCAACTGCTCCAACAACTTGCTTTGAGCTGCCATTTGAGTGGACATGCTCTGCATCTGTTCCCACATCATTTGATTCATCTTCCCTTGCTCGTGTGTGAAATTGGTCTCATAGGGAGGCATGTACGGTTTGGAAGGACCGGCTTGAGGTGCTCGAATGTTCTGATTGGGAAAAGAAGCGTTCTGATAGAAGCTCTTGTTGGAGTTGTTGTTGGAAGAGGGATTGTTCCAATTATTGTGACTGGAAGACGGACGATTGAAAGAATTGTTGTTGTCACTGCAAGATGGATTGTGAAACGAGTTGTTGAAAGGAGGTCTAGGAGCATTGTTTTGATTCCACCTCCAGTTTTGTTGCTCAATCGGATCCTTGGAGTAGGATCGGTTGAAAGGAGGCTTTGGAAAAAATGAAGGTTCGTTGTTCAGGGAACTTACCTGCTCGTTGCTCTCTTCGACCTCTGCCAAGGGGCATTGCTCGTAGCTGTGTCGCTCGTCTCCACACATGACGCAGCTCTGCGGTTGTTGTTCGACTGCCTTCACGCTCAGCTTGTCCATCGCCCTCTGCATGGCATCCATCTTGGCGGTCAAGGCAGTGATGTGATCGACCTCGAACTTGCCGCCACCTCTCGGTCGGGCGTTGTCGCGGCCGGACCACTGTTGGTTCTGAGCCATGTGGTCGATCAGGTTCATGGCTTCAAGAGGCTCTCGAGACATCAATGCTCCACCTGCAACTGCATCTACAGAAGAACGAGTGCTCTCTGTCAAACCATCATAAAATGTTTGGATCAACAACCAATCAGGTAAACCATGGTGTGGACAAGAATACTGCAACTCTCTAAACCTTTCCCAAGACTCATTGAGGGGCTCATCTAACAATTGCCTAAAGCTGGTCAGTTCGTTCCTTACCTTGGCGGTTCTCTTGTGAGGGAAAAACCTAGTCAAAAACAACTTAGATAATTCCTTCCAGTTGGTGATCGAATCCCTAGGTAACGACCCTAACCATTTCTTAGCCTTGTCCCTAAGAGTAAAAGGAAAGAGAGCCAGTTTGGTGTAATCAGCGGTTGCTCCATTGGTTTTGATGGTTGTGATGCACTCGAGAAAGGTCTGGAGGTGAGCATGAGGATCCTCGTGATCCATGCCATGGAAGGTGTTCTGCTGGACCATGTTGACCACTCCTGGATTGAAGTTCGGTTGTTGTCCAGGAATTCTTGGCAACCTGATTGCGCCTCTGACATCTCCAGCTCGTGGCACGTTGAATTCTCGAAGTGTCCTTGGCATGAAGACATCCGTCTCATCATCATCAGGATCGGTCAGGACCTCTTCCCTGTCTCTTTCTCTTTCTCTTTCCTCCCTTTCGTCTCTGCTCGGGTGGTCTGACATCTCTTCAACACGGGTCGCTTGCGAAGTCTCGCGGGTCGCGTCTGATGTGATGCGGGTCGCGTCAACCTCGGTGCGGGTCGCGTCAAGAGATGGCTGAGCAGTAGTAGTCTCTTCTGGAGGAGTTTCGTCGAAAAGCGGCCCTCTGCTCCTCAGTTGGTATTTCAGTGTGTATCTACCTGCAGGAGGATGGTTAAGAGCCAGCTTTCAGTAAAAGAGAAGAAAGATAAAAGATACAGATTAAAATCTAGATTAACTAAGAAAAGTAAAAATTCAGAAAATGAAAGCCGTCCCCGGCAACGGCGCCAAAAACTTGTTCGCTGTAGATTGAATGAACAAAGTTTCACCACAGCCTAAGCTGTGGAGTTTAAACCCTATTCAATCTCTTGGACGAAGGTTGCAAGTGCACAACCCTGTCTTTGTAGATAGAACGGGTGTCGATCCTCAGGGACGGACTATTTACTGAATTTTAACTAATCCTAGCTAGGTACTAGAAGTTGAATGATTGGGTTTTGTTTAACTAATCCTAAGTTTTATGAACAAGTGAACAAATGAGACAAAAGAATGTATGAACAATTTCAATTATCAATGTATGAACAAGTATGAAAGAATCAACTAAATGTTTGTATTTTGTACTATAGTATAAAGGGGCGTTTCAAGGGTTTCAGATTTCATCTTCAACTTTGCTGCTCAAGACCTGTCACGCGACCCGCATGCTCTAGCATGCGACCCGTATGACGCGACCCGCATGCTTTCGCATGCGACCCGCTTGGTCTTAAGCGCCCTGGACCTGGCACACAACCCGCAAGCTGTGGCTTGCGACCCTCGTGATGCGACCCGCGTGATATGTCACGCGACCCGTATGGCCCTTGAGCTGAGTCTGCATATGTCAGGAACTTGTTGTTTTAAGTCGTGTAAGGCTAGACTGACCGTACCTAGTGTCACTGAACCTCAACTTTCGTGTGTTGGCTTAGCAGACCTGGTTTGGAATTGCAATTTCACCTTCTCAGATCTAATCAAGCTGTTTGATCTAAACCTAAGTTCTCAATTCTGTTTACTAAAGGTATCTACAAGCTGAAGTAGAAACTTTCACCTTTCGGCTACTCATTGATCTACAAGCTGAATAGAAACTTTCACCTTTCGGCTACTCATTGACCTCACCTTTCGGTTCTCAGACCTACCTCAGGTACTTAACCTAATTTGCAAGAAATATCAAGCCTTTGGTACAAGAAGAAATGCCAAAGGCATTCAACAGTAAGCAATCAAGAATCAAACAATTCAGATCAAGCAATCTCAAATAATACTAGAATCAAAGAAACACGAAATAACAATAAGAATCAATCCATATGCATCATCAAACAAAGTATCAGACTACAAATCCAAACCCTCGAAACTACAGTATCTACTCAGACATCAATAAAATCAAAACAAGAGAGAGAGGAAGAAGGCAAATCATAGTGAGAGAAGAGGTGATGAAGAGGATTGGAGCTTCAGATTGAGTCTTCTCCTTCGAATCGCCTCCTCCTCAGCTCCAGGTCGGCCTCCTCTTCAGATCGCCTTCAGGCGCCTCCCAATCGGATCTGATCTGTTTCTGGACGAAATATCGGATCCCTCTTCTGTTGCCAGACCTGCAGTATATATAACTTCCTTCGTGGGCCTTAATTGGGCCTGGCTCAGCTGACTCGACGCGACCCGCATGAATTTCCATGCGACCCGCGTCAGGTGGCGCGGATGCGAGCTGTGAGGGTCGCGTCTGAGGTCGCGTCTGGGCTGCTATGCGACCCGCATGAGGTGGGACGCGGGTCGCGTGGGGGAAGTCAGAACTCTGCCTTTTTGTCTGTTTTCGCCTATTTCCTGCAAATTAACCACAAAACTGCCAGCAGTACCATATTCTGTTGAAAATCAATATAAACTATGCAATTTAGTGGTCAAAAACATAAAGTCTGGTCTAGAAATAGGACGAAATAATAGATGAAATATAGACATATCATTGCTCCCCAGTGAGAAGGTCCCTTCAAGGTTATTCGCCCACGAGGTAAAGGCGCCTACGAATTGGAAGACCCGAGCGGTTTCATACTTACTCGTCCGTGGAATGCTTGTCATCTCCGGAAATTCTACACTTAATGTACGATATGCTTAATTTTCTTTCTGACGAAGGCTATGCCTCATACAGGGCACGACATGCTCATGGCAAGATAAGCCTTTTTTGTTAATCTTACATTCCATGTATTTTACTTAGACCGAGATACAAGTTTTTATATGGTTCTAAGTTTTTTATCAATATATATATGATGTTATAATTTATGATTGTGCTTCTTTTATTGGGTCCGAGATATATGAACGAAAGCTTTTTATAGGCAACGAAATGCGTCTTGGTTAGTAATCCCGAGATACAACATAAATTGACGCAGTCCTAAGGGACGACGAATGTTAATCCAGTAACATGGATTTCATTTTTATATTATGTCGGAAGCATTTATTGAAAACCCTAGGGGTAACGCATACGTTTTTTCGGCACTCCCTTCCCCTGATGTTGACCATTTTTGTCAAAAATAAAGAAAAAAAAAGGGCGGAAAGGATATACTATCAAGTACATTTTGCTCATTTACAAAGGCATTCAAGGCATACAAGAACCGAGATAAATTTAAACAAAAACAACTCGGGAATAGAAAAAGCGAATGCAAATCAAATAAAGGAAACGAGTTACATTAAAATGTTCTGTTAAACCCCCACATCCCGGGGGTGCAAAATATCATATTACAACACAATTCTGTTATAACCCCCACATCTCGGGGGTACAAATGTCTTCATGAGGTCGAAGTAGCATCCATTCCTAGACATGGGCCTTCCTATAAATAAAACAAAACAAATAAGTAAGGTTCAGCATGAACGAAACACCTCGGAGGCCACGATAATAGACTTTTTTACTTACATTTCTAAGTAGGGGGTTTCGTCACCACGGGAGCATCGTCTCCTCCATCATGAGGTATGTTGAAAAGACCCTCCTGATCCATTTCATCATCTTGCCCCTCGCCTTAATGAGCGACATTGCCCTCCTCGACGTTCCCTTCCTCGATGTTCTCTCTTTCACCTTCTCCTTCGGAGGAGGCATCGGAAGGAAGGTTTTCATCCTCCGCTTCAGGGGCACCATCAGGAAGGTCGAGATGCTTAGGCCATGAGTTTTTGGGCCAGGGGTGGACAAGGCCCATAGGAGGATAATTCTCGACTTGGAGTTCCTCCTTGAATAAGGTGCCATCCGGGTTCAAAAATACATCATTTTCCTCATCCCAACCATAGCCCGAGAGGTCCTTGATCACGAGTTTCTCGGACTTAACTGTGACAAACCCGACATGCTCGGGTCGAAATGGATAATACCCTCCCATCCTTTTAAGATAGTCGTATACGGTATGTGTCATCACATCCAACATCGCGTAAGGAACGGCTTGCGCGAAGGCTTTGCTACCAAGGAACTTGCTGAGTTTTTTATTTTGCAAGTCCTGCACTTCGCCTCGTATATGAGCATTCTCCAATCTCGCGTTCTCCAACTCCTTGGTCCGGACCTCGGGCTCGGACTTAAGGTGCGCGACCTTGCTCTTATGTTTATCAACTCTGCGTTTATAGCGCTTCATTTTTACCTCGGCCTCCTTACGTTCGGCATCAGCCTTCTTACCCTTATACTGCGCAAGCTCATATTTCGCTTGATATACGGCGGCTTGGCCAGAAGCAACTCTCATTTCCTTATCTTTCCCTTTTGCCAATTTCAAAAAATAGTTCCTCTCCATAACAGCCTTGCCGAGCGCCTCTTGATCGGTATTGACAACGAGGGCGTCGCGCTTGCTGTTGTCGTATGAGTCCTTGAGGAACCCGAAGAAAATGCCGGCATCATGTAACAACCTCAGCAAGTGGTCCACGACTTGGTCAGGATGCTCTTCAGCCCACTTCTTTTGATACTCAGTTGTAGTTAACCTAAATGTTTCCCGAGAATACGCGGCATGAGCCTCGGGTGATTTTCCCCGTCTTGCATAAGAGAATGCTCGGGAAGATAGGCCAAAATATTGTCCGGGAACCATTGGGCAATCTCGGTCCCCCACACGAACCCGGTGTGTCGGGCCCGATTAGGAATCTCCGATTCGAGGAAATTTTTATGATCCTCCGCGGGATTCCACACGTAGCCTGCTGCATCTTCGACAATTTTATCTAGCTCCCCCTGAGCAGCGTCGACCTGGGCTTGAGAAGGTTCCTTTACAATAGACCGGGTTTCCCCAAGATTATCTCGGAATGAGTCTTTTGCTTTTTCGGCTCCGGTTCCTCTGTAGCTACACCTTTCGCCTTGTCCTCCCTCGTTAAACGCGGAGGAGCGTCAATAGAAATTTCTTTCCTCTTCTGAGGCACCCCGGATTTAGAGGAGCCAGAAGCACCGTCCTTCGTGCTCTTAGTAGCAGCAGTAGATTTGGAAGATAATCTCGGAGGAACTGCCGTGGTATTAGCAAAAGCCGACTTCGGAGTCTTCGGGATTTTGGAAGAACTCGGCTTGGGGGGAACGTGCGAAACGTCTTTCTTCAAAAAACCATCCTCTGGATTAGCAAAAGCCGGGACTGGAGAAGTGGCCTTCCAAGGCAGTGCCATAAAACCGCGTCCTGCGACATGAGAAGTACATATGTATTAACAATCTATTTATAATAGTACGAGGTCAACGAATAAATGAGATGCAAAGATATATCGGTACAGATTAAAATGACTAACTTGTAAAATAATTGTCAAGAATTTCGATAACTCTTAATTCATCTGAAGTCGGGGATGGGGGAGAACTCGGGATCAAATTATTCTTACGAAGAGGACGCCAAACCTTTCGTACATTCTTAAAACACTTCAAATCATTGGGATTCTCGAGATACACCCAACCATGATCCCAGTCATCGGCCTTGGATAGCGTGTCAAAAAGCTTGATAGCCTTAGGATGTTTACGGATTGCGAGGTGGCTCTCATTATTATACAAAATAGAGAAGTAATGAAAGAACAGCCCTGTACTCGGGTTATATGGCTTTAACTCGGGCATTGTATCAAACAGGTACTTAAAGCTCATGATATAGCACCATGCGGGTGCAGTTAACTGTGCAGGAGCAAGGTCGAGACACTGCAATATCTTTCTTACGAATTTAGACACCCTTACTTTGAAGCCGCATTTCGGCATCTTCTAGTATATGCACATCCCGCGATCTCCGTCATGGGCTCGGTCATTAGGACCCGGGGTTATCAACCTAAGCGCCTCTTGCGAATATTGCTCTCTGTCCTTTTCAATAACGAGTTCCTCGTAAAAGGCATTCGCATAAGCCTGGCATTGGACAACAAGCTTGGGATAAATACTGGCAGATACTGGAAACGTCGAGTCATCCTCGTGACCATCTCGGGGAACAACTTCTTTCAGCTTTGATTTGGATGGTCTTTTCTTTTTTGGTTTTGAAGATCCTTGAGATGTTCCAGCTGTGGCATCGACAAGTTCCCCCCGGGATGGACTTTCTCCGTCCTCTCGTCCCTCTTCAATGTACTGATCATTCTCGACGTCTTCCGGAGAGGCATCGGAATGAAAGGGAGACATACCATATAAACTTTTGCCCCTGCCTGGGCGGAAAGGCTGGTGAGACAAAGGGAAAAGCTCCCCAGAAGCACTAGACGACTGGTCCTGAGATCCGTCTTGTTCCTCGACCATTTCTAAATTTATGAAGAAACATGATTGGCTTAGGTAACCGGTCTTACTTTTTATAAGGCATTACAATTACTGACTTAACAGATGCACATTGATTGCCGAGGTTACAAAATTCATACTAGGTTCTTAGCGACATTACCATACCTAGGTCGTTAACTACATTACTATTAACCCCGGTAATACACACAAATAACTACATGCAGGATTACTAAATATAAGGTCGACTACCGCGGTGATGAAGGATTACCTTATATTACGATTCCTTAGCAACTCGGTCTTCGTCCAACATCTTTTTCCGAGATCGTCTGTAAGCTTTGTACTCCCTTTACTATCGCCGAGATTACTCTCTCTCAAGGCTTCTGAGATTTTGTTTGCTCAAGATAAACGATGGTAAATGAGTGGGTCGAGACGAAGTGCATATATAGGGGTCTCCATTTTCCCGCTCAATACCTGTGCGAACTTTGAAAAGACGCCACGAAGCGTCATATCGCCTCCTCTCATCATGGCGACGTTTCGATTCCTGCGCATAATCAAGAGAATCGGGCCCTTACCGAGTTGACGCGTGCCAGGTGTCATATGAGGATTGCGCTCTAACCTCGTACCTCTAACTGACTTGGCGGCTGATTTGATGGTTGACGGCGGTTAACGGAAGACGAGGCGTCGGGTAATTAATGCCGCTATATTATATATACCCCCTCGGTCTCCCTTTAACGGAGCAACCAGTGATCACATTTATGCCTCTCAACTCGGGTTATAACAAGATGGCAGAACACAAACAATTGAACAATGAGCTTAAAAAGGAGAATGATGACATTCTGTCACCTCGCGCATCTCCACAACAAGAGAAACCCGAGGTCAACATCGACCCCGCCTGCAAACAACCCCGAGGAAGAAGACGGCGACCCGTTAGCCTGAGACCGATGTGCCGTTTGCAGAATCCGGGAGAACTATCAACACATGTTCCACTGTGATGGCTGCGAAGAGGCCTTTCACCCCGGGTGTGCAGTTCAGAAATCACCTCGGAGCCGTGGTGATCCCCGCTTCACATCCTTACCTGCAGACAGTGCATTGACCAAGAACGCCAGGCCAATTCCCGTCATGAGTAGCCATAGGGATTAGTATAATATCACGGGAATAACCCGCCTTTTGTTTACTAATTTAGCTAAGTTGTCAATTTCTTATATATGTTTATGTTATGGAGTCAACCGAGGTTCTCATCTCGTGTTGTTTTGATTAATATAAGTTATGCATAAGTATTTCTTTCTTACTTCTTAATATTGTCTCGTATGGGTTAATCTAACCACCTCGGGAACGCCGACAGCCTGTCACCTTCTACGAAATACGCAACATTTATGGTGTGTAGCTGGCAGATACCTATTTTTGACTATCCGGGCCCACAATATTTATGGCAACATTTACCACCAGCGGCTATATATAGCAGACTTACCATACGTCAAAATCACAATTACCTTTTACTTCTCTCAATACATTTCCCCGAGATGCCTTTCAAAGGAGTGGTTTCCAAACCCAAAAAGCCCCTCGACCAAGGTCAGAGTAGCCGTGACCAACCTTCCCCCAAACGCGGTCGCTCTTATAACCCACGACGGGTCCTCTCTCCTGCAGAGAGATGGGCCCTACTCCAACGTTTCCCCGAGGAGGATTTGGAGTGGATGCTCCATAACGAGGACCACCAAATATGCGACCTTATCTACCTCACCCTCGCAGGAGTACCCTCGTTCACTAAGGAGGACGAGAATAACATCGGGCCTTTCGAGCCCAAGTTGCGTTGGTGTGTCATATGCCACGACCAGGGGGCCAAGCACGAGATGGTAAAATGCCCGAGGTGCTATGAGTGGAGTTGCTTCGACCACTACGACATCCAAGGCCGCTCGGACCCCCGTCGTCGTTTTTGGAGGTGCCCTGGGTGTTTATCACGTAATCCCGGAGGACCGAGCTTGTATACCGCTACTCAACATGAACTCAACGAGGATAACCTTTTTGAGGAAACCGATAACGAGCTCGTTTAAGTATCCTCCGAGAAACGACATGACACTCGCCTTTTTGCTGAACATGGGCACCGCAGTGCGTGGAAGGCGCGACATGACGAAGTGGAAATATACTTCCAAGCACTGCAAAAAACATGTCATGTGTCTAATTAGGCCATGTATGATTTCGATATTATTTTATATTTAGGCTTTGTATGATTTCGAGATATCAATGATTGCTTACACTTTTGTGTTAACTTCTTTTGCTTGTTTTTGACTAACTCGGGAACTCTGTCTTTTAAAAACAAAAACAAAAAAACGCGACACTAAGCGCAGCTTCTCCAAACACACGCTTAGTTGTCTAAGGCTATTCGGTATGCTAACACATTAACCCCGGAATACATACCCGAGATAGGTACCCGAAATTACCGATATATCACTAACACATAGGTAATATTAATTAAGTGTGTTTTACGAATTATTCACCTTCAAGTCGAAAGCATCTCGCTGATGTGTTCCGACTTCGGGGGCTAATGATAGGGCCATGTTCCACAGGCCCTTTACTTGTTTTAAACTGAACCATAAAAGACTGGGATTCGGACCTCTCTAAGAGGCCAACCCGACGTCATATGAAAAGCCCAAAGGTTCACTAAGCCGGGGCCCAATACAGCGGCCTCAAATCATATAGCCCTAAAATAGGCTTATGCCAACCGACATACGGGATAGCCGTGGAAACGGCTAGCTTAATGCCCACATTCCAGTAACGGCTGACATAATTGCCCACGTTCTCCATAAACGCCCGAGATGGCAGTTATAGCTGGACTATATAAGACAGAGATTCTCATTAGACAGGGGAGGCAATTCTGACTAAGAGAGAGATCATACAGGTTAGAGTCCGAATCTCTCACAATCCACCCCGAGTTCCTAACTCGATCCATATCTCGGCCTGCCATCCTTTGGCAGGGCGAATCCAACCCAGTTCATTTTTCCATACGGCCTCATCTCCCGAGATAGGACGTATCATTTATAAACTTAATTGAACTGTTTTGGATCTGCCGGAACTCATTTTGTGACGAATGTGTACAGTAGATGAGCATCAATTTTGGCAAAAATGTTAAGTAAACTCTGTTAATTTTATCACCACACGAATTATTTTTACAACAAAATTATTTGTTTTTATATTAAATCTTATTTCCATTATAAAATTTCGAATGACAAATATTGACCAAAATAATAGGAGCTAGAGATGATTGCATGGAGCTCATGCTTATCTTCGTTATGTTTCGACTCAGGAATCATATACTCGTGTTACTTGAGCGGTGTACTCTTTCAAGTCAAAATAGATCTGTCAATATCTACACCCATTTATTCCTACAATGTAAAAATAAAAATACAAATATAAGCTCAACAATGAGAAACTTATATAAAAGTGAGTTAACATAGTAAAATTATTCAGTCGCACCATACCTATTTCAAACTAGGTGAGGTTTTGCATTTGTCGTCTAATAGCTGCTCAGCTGATTCCACTTTCGGTGCTGTAATCATTGTGAGTTCAAACTTTGTAGTTGAACTAACTTGAAGTTTTTCTGAAGATCTGCTAAACGATGATTTTTTGTTTCCTCCAACATCTTATATATCCGCATACTATTATAGTTCAAATTTTGTAATTTATTTGTTTAGCTTTTATGGGACTACAAATAAAAGATCCCAAAAAAATAATTAGAAGAATGTATTTTACTTCGAAAAATAGAACATATGTAGCTACTTGCTAGTCTTATATATATATCATAGTTTTGTTGGTTAGATGGCACATTTTTATCATCATAAGTTTGCTTCTTACCTAAATTATTCCATATCAAATAGATGAACTCAAACCAATAGAAAATGACAATTTCATTTTTGAGTGGTGCTTTTCATAGGATCCACCAAATCTTTGAATCACCATATATATGTTCCTTTCCCTTATAGCTATTCCTGATCCTTCGACGGTTGAGATCTGTTTTTAAAAATCAGAACAACTCAGATCAAAGAACCGAAGGTTATATGGCATTACAATCATCGCCCTGATAGTGAAGCTATACACTTATGTCATCAACTTAGAACTGATTGTGTTGGACACTTATGCTATCGGTTCAAACCATCAAACGTACGGTGTTGAGTACCCAACACCATCAGTTCAAAGTGATGGACTGATGGAAATAATAGTTGTCCAATTGTTAATTAAGTCGTTTAATAGAGTAATGCCATCGGCCATCGGGTAGTAGTAATGTATTGGGTCCCGACCTCATTTAAGGGCTTATTCATTAATTTTGTTATTTTTGTAATTAAGGTCTTTAGTTTGGACCTCTTTATAATTTTGTGTAGTCTATTTAAAGACTCTGTAACCTAGTTTTGCTAAGAGAGAAAAATCATAAAATTGGCTTTGGACTCCACATCTTGTGTCTTGTGTGCTCTTTGAGAAAACCTAACCTAACATAATAAACCATTTGCATTGCTTCCAAACAGTGTAAGAAATTGACGTCGTTGGGCATTCAATGTCATCTCATACTTTTTGAACCGATGGCAAAGGTTCTTAACACTGTCTCTTGGATGTCTCAACCGATGGCAAAGGTTCTTAACACAGTCTCTTGGATGTCTCAACCGATGGCAAAAGTCACTTACACCATCGGTTTTGTATGAGTTGGCATTTGGCAAGTCTGAGTTTTTCCATCTATTATTAATTTTGTGCATTTGGTGATTTATATATATATATAATGAGTATGACTAATTTGCTGCTGGCAGCATTTCGGCCAAGTGCTGCCAGCAGTAAATTTGCCATATTGATGTTCAAACAACCGATCCGAACTGTTCAACATGTTCTAAATATTGAAATGTGCTTGGAGACCAAATTTTACATTTTTTGGAATTTTTTTACTATTTATTAAGCCACTTTGAAAATTTCAGATCCGGGTGAACAGTAAAAACAGTCTGGACCATATGATCTGGAATTTTCAAAGTGGCTTAATAAATAGTAAAAAAATTCCAAAAAATGTAAAATTTGGTCTCCAAGCACATTTCAATATTTAGAACATGTTGAATGGTTCGGATCGGTTGTTTGAACATCATAATGGCAGATTTGCTGCTGGCAGCACTTGGCCGAAATGTTGCCAGCAGCAAATTAGCCATACTATATATATAATTATACTTGTATTAGGAGCTAGCTTATATATATTTGCTAACTATTTTTTGAATCAAAAACCAAGATAATAAACATAATCTATAGCCCCAAATAACATGCAATATAGTTCTTGGTTTGTTGTTGGTTACTTTTTGTGAACTGTTTTGGACCACTGAAACTCATTTTTGTGATGAACAAATAAGTACAGTAGATGAGAAGATTTGGTGAAAATTTTAAGCAAATTCTGTAAATTTTATTACCAATTTACCACATAATTTTTTTTACATCAAACTTATTTGATAATAATTACATAGAATCTAGCAAATTGATATCTTTTAAATTAATTACATAGAATCTCATATATATATTAATTTTTTTTTTGTTCATTCTATCATCAAATTGTCTCCGAAAACTCAGACCAGCGTTATTTGAGCTATGCACTTTCAATCTATAATAGAGTTGTTAATACCTCTATGCATGTATTCCTACAAATTGCAAAAAGGTCAAAATATATATAAGCTCCACACCAATAAACACTAAATATAGAAGTGATGTTAGCAAAGCAAGACTGTAGTCACACCCCCACCTATTTCAAACCAATTGCACACTTTTTTGCAAAAAGTCAAAATGTAAGGTTCAACTTTTGATGTCATAAATGGTGTGATCTTAAACTTTGTAATTGAGCTAGCAAGTTGAATCTCTCATTTTTTGTTTCCTCCAACATCTTATTATTAAAATTTGATAGTTTAAAGAATGTATTGTATTTTGTTTAGCTTTTACATAAAAGACGCCATAAGATATGACTTGAGAATATATCTGTACTATTGAAAAATAATCAATATGAAGCTACTTGCCTAGTCTTATATATACACATCAATTTTCAGCTATTTATAAGATGGCACAGTTTTATCATCATAAGTTCTTACCTAATTTATTGCATACCAAATAAATGAACCCAATAGAAAATGAAAAATTCATTTTTGTGTGGTCCTCTTCGGAGGATACATCAAATCTTTGAATCACCAGAATTCTAATTGACCTATTTAGAGAGTGTGAGTAGAATAAAATTCAGTAATTAACCGAAATGTGGCATTAAATATCACTTCTCTCCTTTCATTAGATATATTTATTTAGTGTTGCAACAAAATCACATGTACAAAAGGAGAAAATATTTTCATTGCCTGTACAATTCTACCAGCACATACAAGTACTCTATTTGGCAAAAACAAAAAGAAAACATCAATTCACGCAAATCTATTTACATCAAATTTTGAGCATTATCATTTTTACTAAACTAACTTACAATTCAAACTATAAATTATTTGGACTTATTTTGCTTTTGTTTGGTTCCCGAACTCCGAATTCCTGCAAACAAAGAGATAGCAAGAGAGGAAAACAAATAAATTATTTGGACTTATTTAAACGTACGTACCAGAGAGAGAGAGAGAGATGACGCTTGCCCTGCCCTGCCCTACCTTCCCTTGCCTTGCCTTGATTAGTTCTAAACACAATAAAATGCACACGAGGTCAAAACTAAACTTAAAGTTATGCCTTACTTACTATTTTCACATTAGATATTAAAATAATAAAATAATGTCAACAAAATTTAATAAGTCCAAACTTATTCGTCTTTTGGGGCTTACACAGGGCCGGTGTACAATCCTATCCCACTCTTTGAATGCTGTGTCTCAGTAGTGAAGAAATGTATGTGGATTTAGTATTTAAGAAAAAATTCGGCAGCATTTCCCCTCAGTTCCCCGAGTACGCGTTAGAAACACATCATGTTAGACATGTAATTCAATACGTACTCGTAGGAACAATAAGGGAAAATAATACCAAATTTTTCTTAAACACTAGACCCACATACATTTCTTCACATCCTAAATGAGACAAAGCATTCAAAGAGCAGTCCCAAAACGGGGACTATTCAAAATTAATCTCTATCAGATTAATTTTGAACGGGTATAAACCTAAAAGGCATACTAAATGTTCCGGTTTACTAATATAATTAACCAACATAGAATTAATAACTAACTAAATGTTCTGGTTTAATAATATAATTAACCTTTATAGAATTAAGAAAGAGAGAGAACTTGCCTGATTACAAGCAATTACTCTCTTGAATATCGAGTTTTCTCCTCTCCTTCTTTCTTTCCAAATTTAAACTAACTTCGCCTACAACTCCTAAAATCAATTAACCAATCAATTAATCAACCCAATTAGTCAACCCAATTAATCAATCAATCATAAATATTTTTATTGAATGTTTTACTCTTTTAGAAAGTATGAGAATGGTAATTGTACGGCAAACTTATGACAGATGTAATTCGATCTTAGGTGTACGGCAAACTCTAACCTAATTATGTTAGACTAGCTAGGAAAATATGAATGTTTCATTTACACAAGCAAAGTTGAAAGTTTGGGAAGCCACCACTTCATAATCATCTAATTAATTCAGTTATTATTCAAAAATCAACTTTTCATTTGCAAGATCTTTTGTTTGACAATGGATTAAGCTTCTTGGTAGAAATTCAGCAATCTTTGACCTTTAATCAAAGGTTAATCTTATTATAATAGTCAAAAATATCAAATACTAGTTTATAGGATTCGATACAAATTTGCTAAGAAAATACCCATCAAAACCAAGTTTAAAAGAGTTTTCCAATTAGTAGATTGTTTTTTATTTTTCACAATTACTCATTTTGCTTCCAAATTTAAATTTGAACAAATCCCATAATGTCAAGTAAAATCAGCAATCAATTCCTAATTAATTGATCTCCTCATTTTTTTAATCAAACCGGAGCTGAACTCTTATACAAAACCAAGTAAATTCAGTTTAAGAAAGCATTAGAATTTTTAAAACTTTCAGCCATGTTAAGAAATGAAGAAATTGAGTACCAAGTGTACCGTTTTGGTTTCAGAAGGAGGCAAGCCTTTAATGCTGGCAAACAATGCAAGGTTCTCCTCTGCTGTCAATGCATCCCACAATATATCAAACTACATAACAAAAGGAAAAAAAAGAGAAAAGGTTATGGATTTGAGATCAGAATGATATGGAGAAGTGCGTTTGCACTTGCAGCAGCATGCTGTGCAGGAGATGTTAAAGGTGCCAGTGTGTGTAATATCAGTACTGGTACGTGCCAGTTGGTACAAATCTATACAAATCAGGTTTGTCTTTAAATGATACACAACTTAATTTACAATTGCTCAGTAGATTTACTAATGACTTAATTCACATATAGAGTATGATTAACTGGCGATCGGCAGAAACTATTCGATTCACATCGAAATTCGTGCAAATAAAATTATCATGTAAATCAAAATTGGAAGAATAATTTTGATGCAAATTGCTCGGACTGTAATCTACACATTCGCTTCCTTTCTTTTTCACTAGACAAACAAGTAATGTTTCAGATTTTTAATTCCATGGAAAGAAAGAACAAAGAAAGGTCAATTTTTTGTATTACGGTAAAGAGAACAAAAAAAGAAAATGGAGTTTTGACTGGAGAAGGCACTCACCCGGTACCGTAAATGGTTGATCTGGTATCCTCCCCAGTACCGTAAAAGATTCGGGCGGTTCCGATCTGAGGCGGTTCCAAATTGGGCGCGGAGCTACTTCGAGCGGTGAAAGGGAATCGCGGGAGCAGACAGAGAAACGGGCGGGGGTTCGGACGGCGAAAGGGAATCGCGGGAGGAGAAAGGGTTCGGGCGTCGGGCGGCGGGGGTTCGAGCTTCGCGGTTTTTTTTTTTTTTTTGTGGCTAACCTAAACCGCGGGAGAGACAGAGAGAAAGGGAATCTCGCGCGGGTCGCGGGTTTTCTTGAGATCCTTCAGCGACCGGGCCATATCGGTCTCTGAAGACTAATATCGCCGGTCGCGGAAGGGGTCGTCTCCGAAGGCCATTTAATTATTTTTTTTTGGCTGAGAGAGGGTCTTCAGAGACCGGCGACAGTACCGGTCACTGATGCCGGTCTCTGAAGTGTTGTTTTGTTGTAGTGAAGTTATTTAAACGTACAAATAAACATAAAAGTGTTGCAATGTATTATCATTTTGGAAAAAAAAATATTGAGAATTATTAATGGAAAAAAAATCTGAAAGTTATTAAGATATCCGGCTTAAATAGATTTATTAGTTGTTTTCAGTTATAAAAAGAAGAAAAATAATAAGAGAAAAATAATCTATCGATCAATAAATTGAAGGATTCATTTCACAGAGATTTTTACATGTTTTACTTACACTGAAACTGCAGTTTCCTCTTATTTGGGTTCATTAGAGCTTATTGATCAATAATCTACAGTTTGTTCAATTAAATATTTATTTTTATAGATACGTTGATCAAATAATTTCAAAATTACAGTAAATTCGAGATGCCGTGTAATTACAAAATGTAAAATTATAGGTATGTCTTCTTTCTATTAGTTTGAACGGTCTGATTAGTAAACATTTCTCTTAATCTTGATGTAATTTAAAGAAGAACATTATAAAGTATTGCAGGGATGAACTCAAACCAATAAAAAATGACAATTTCATTTTTAAGTGGTGCTTCTCGTAGGATCCATCAATCTTTGAATCACACCATATGCAAACTTTTTGGCAAACAAGTCAAAATATATGCTTCAACTTTTAATGTCATAAATGATGTGATCTCAAGTTGTAGCTCTCCATGTGAGATAAATAATTATTTTTTGTTTCCTCCAACATATTATTAATAACATTTTATAGCTTAAAGAATGTATTGTATTTTGAGAATATATCTATACTATTGAAAAATAGTCAATATGAATCTACTTGCTAGTGTTCTATATACACATCATTTTTCAGCTGTATAACTGAAGCATTTTTATCATCATAAGTTTGCTTCTTACCTAATTATTTCATATCAAATAGATGAACTCAAACCAATTAAAAATGACAATTTCATTTTTATGGGTGCATGCTTTTCGTAGAATCCACCAAATCTTTGAATCACCATATATTATTTTCCCATGTAGCTATTCACCATATACTTTGACGGTCGAGATTTTATTTAATAAAATCTGAACAGCTCAGATCAAAGAGGCGAAGGTTGGACCAATTTTTGACATGTCCTGATACTAGAATGGTTTAGATTTAATAATCAAAATACGGTGATGAGCTGAACCGTTCGATAAAACTTACAATAATTGAAAATGTCTTCTGCATTAGATATGGACCAATTGAAAAGGTAGCTAATTTGATTAAATAGGCTACATCATATGCACCATTAATTCTTGAATAATTAGGCTACATCATATGCAACATTGTCACGAAGTCCTACCCTCTTCAATCTTACCTGGAGAGTAGAACAGAGTAAAGATAAAACAACGATTTTTTGTTTGCTCCAACATCATATCTGTATAATGGTATAGTTCAAGTATTGTATTGTGTTTTGCTCAGCATTTATATGATTATTGTACAAATAAGAGACATCAAACGAGATGGTTTGAAGATGTTATTTTACTATTGAAAAGCTATCAATATGTACTAGCTACTTGTTAGTTTATATATAAATCATCTTTTAGTTGTTTAGATGGCACATTATTTTTTATCATCATAAGTTTGCTTATTACCTGAATTATCTCATATCAAATAGATGAACTCAAACAAATAAAAATGACATTTTCATCTTTCAAAGACTCTATTTGGGCTTCAGAAATCGGTTTTGACTAATGATGTCCTTTCTAGACCATGTTGAGGTTAGTAGGCATCATAAATTGATTATTTGAGTAATAACTAATATTTTTTCAAGGATGTTGTTAAATATAAACATTGTAAATTTAAGTTTTTTTTATGAAAGATAAAATTTATATTAAGTTTTAAATATTTTCTTTTAATTTGTATGATATACGTGCTACAATATTGATTGATCACACATCCAACTGTTTCGGAATTTTGTTTTTTGTTTCAATAAATTGTGAATGGAAAAATAAATCTGCAATTAAGATAAAAGGCTTACTTGAACTATTGTTTTCAAAATAATGTTAGAAAGAAAACTAATCATAAAAAATAATATAATATTTGACTTATAATGTAATTAAAAATTAAAGGATTCATTTGACAGAGATTGTCACATGTTTAATGTTTTACGTACACTTGTAAAATTAGAGCATATTAGTCATTATTCTAGCAGGTTGTAAAATTAACAGTTTATTTGTATCGAAACTTTAAATCAAATAATTATAAAATTACACTAATTTCGGCATACATTAATTTAAATAAATGAAACCGAATCACTTTCAGAAATCTTGGCAGAAAAACGGAGGCTATGATTTATATGTTAAATTACTACCATTTTGGTGCGACCGCAAGCGAGGTTCATTGTAGAAACAAGGACAAAAACAAATGTGAACTAAATTTCACTTATGCATAACATTTAGAAGCCGGTTACAGGTTACTTTTATGGATGGACCCAAAATTCAAATAACGATCGCCTATTCCCTCTTAAATTGTTTATTTAACGTGAATGACTCGCAATTGTTACGGTTTGTACAAAAAATTTAGAAACATGATTGGACTGTTTTGGATCTTCCGGAACTCATTTGTGCAAAAATTATTTTTACGACAATATTATTTATTTTTATATAAAATCTTATTTCAATTATAAAATTTCGAATGACAGATATTGGCCAAAATTTTAGGAGAGATGATTGAATGCAGCTCTCATGCTTGTCTTCATTATGTTCCAACCCGGAAACATAGACTCATGTTAATTGAGCGTTGCACTTTTTCAAGTTAAAATAGATCTGTCAATATCTACATCCATTTATTCCTACAATGTAAAAATAAAAATATAAATATAAGCTCGACAAATAGAAACTTCATATAAAAATGGAGTTAACATAACTTTATGAACACTTTTGATCAAGTAATTTTAAAATTACACCAAATTCGTCACATAATTTTAATTTAACCTAAATGTAAAATTATATGTTGTCTATCTTTTAATTTAACGGTCTTAATTATTAACAAACATGCTTCTATAAATTGAACAATGAAATAGGAGGATACATTTACAACAATTTTATTCTTGGCCATTTAATTTAAGAAAATAGTATTTTCCATTTTTTCTGCTTAATTCTATGTTTAACTTTTGGTGGGGCCAGCTCAAAAGAGAGGCACCTTAAAAAAAAATTCAAGTATGCTTTTCGAGTGCACGGTATTTCTTAGTAAAAGGCAAAAGAATAATTTGCTCTGTGCTCACCACACAGCTCCATGCTATTTTCCTGGCCGATAGCGAGGTTAATTTATAGAAAAAGAGAAATGTGGGACTAAATGATGCTTTTGCATAAGATTTACATGCCGTTTATAGGTTACGTACCTTCCTACACTATTACAGAAAACACTTCACGGTTGGTTCAAATCTTTATTTGCTATCCGTTTCTCAACTGATGATCATCGCCCTGATAGTGAAGCTATACACTTATGTCATCAACTTAGAACTGATGGTGTTGTACAATTATGCTATCAGTTCAAACCATCATTCAGACGGTGTTGAGTACCCAACGCCATTGGTTCAAAGTGATGGAGAGATGGGAATAATAGTTGTTCATTCATTAAATAAGTCGTTTAATAGAGTAACGCCATCAGCCATCAGGTTGTAGTAATGTATTGGGTCCCGACCTCATTTTAGGGCTTATTCGTTAATTTTGTTATTTTTGTAATTGAGGTCTTTAGTTTGGACCTCTTTATAATTTTGTGTAGTCTATTTAAAGACTCTGTAACGTAATTTTGCTAAGAGAGAAAAATAATAAAATTGGCTTTGTACTCCACATCTTGTGTCTTGTGTGCTCTTTGAGAAAACCTAACCCTAACATAATAAACCGATGGCATTGTTTCCAAACAGTGTTAGAATTTGATATCGTTGGGCATTCAATGTCATCTTCTTGCGTTGTTCAACCAATGACAAAGGTTCTTAACACCGTCTGTTGGATTTCTCAACCGATGGCAAAAGTCACTTACACCATCGGTTTTGTATGAGTTGGCAATTGGCAGGTCTGAGTTTTGCCATCTATTACTAATTTTGTGCATTTGGTGATTTTTATATATATACATATTTAATTATACTTGTATTAGGAGCTAGCTTATATATTTGCTAACTATTTTTTAAACCCAACAAAGCAAGATAATAAACATAATCTATAGCCCCAAATAACATGCAATATAGTTCTTGCTTTGTTGTTGGTTACTTTTCGTGACTCAGCAATTGTTACGGGTTGTACAAAAAATTTACAAGATTTGTGAACTGTTTTGGGCCACTTAAACTAATTTTTGTGATGAACAAATGCGTACAGTAGATGAGAAGATTTGGTGAAAATTTTAAGCAAATTCTGTAAATTTTATTACCAATTTACCACATAATTTTTTTTACATCAAACTTATTTGATATTAATTACATATAATCTAGCAAATTGATATCTTCGAAATTAATTACATAGAATCCCATATATTAATTTTTGTCTCTTCATTCTATCATCAAATTTTCCCTATTGATTTCCATTTATTGACTAAAACTTTAGAAAGATTCTTTGTCGAGCTGTCTCCGAAAACTCAAACCAATGTTATTGAGCCATGCACTTTCAAGCTATAATAGAGTTGTTAATACCTCCATCCATTTATTCCTACAAATTGCAAAAAGGTCAAAATATATATAAGCTCCACACAAATAAACACTAAATATAGAAGTGATGTTAACAAAGCAGGACTTTAGTCACACCCCACCTATTTCAAACCAATTGCAAACTTCCTGGCAAAAAAGTCAAAATATAAGCTTCATCTTTTCATGTCATAAATGGTGTGCTCTTAAACTTTGCAGTTGAGCAAACAAGTTCAATCTCTCCATGTTGGATAAATAATGATTTTTTGTTTCCTCCAACATCTTATTAATAAAATTTTATAGTTTAAAGAATCATGTATTGTATTATTAGAATATATCTGTACTATCGAAAAATAATGAATATGAATTAAGCTACTTGATATTGTTATATATACACATCATTTTTCAGTTATTATAAGATGGCACATTTTTATCATCATAAGTTTACTTCTTACCTAATTTATCGCATACGAAATATATGAACCCAATAGAAAATGAAAAATTCATTTTTGTGACCTATTTAGAGAGTGTGATTGTAGAATAAAATTCAGTAATTAACCGAAATGTGGCATTAATTATCACTTCTGTCCTTTCATTAGATATATTTATTTACAGTTAATGCAACAAATCACACGTATAGAAGGAGAAATTTTTGTAAAAACAAAAGAAAACATCAATTTATTATAATTCTACCATCACGTACAACTCTATTTGGTAAAAACAAAAGAAAACATCAATTTCTTAGCATTAACATTTTTACTAAATTAACGTACAATTTAAACTATAAATTATTTGGACCTATTTTGCCTTCTCTTTGGCTCCCGAACTCCAAATTCCTGCAAACAAAGATATTGCAGGTGAGGAAAACAAATAAGTTATTTAAATGTACAAACAAACATAAATGTGTTGCAATCTATTATAATTTTGAAAATTTTTTGAGAATTGTTCATGGAAAAATAAATCTGAAACTTACTAAGATATCCAACTAAAGGTAGCATTTTACAAGGAGAAATACATGAAATTCTCTCTTCATTTTTTTTAGTGGTGCTCTCCGTAGGATACATAAAATATAATAGTGTACAAAAAATAGAAATTAGCTAATATCTACAAGTAAGAACTAGCTAGAAAATATATAAGAAATGAGCACAAGAAGCAAAGTTCAATATATACATTAGCTAATATCATGTTTACGTTTTACATGACCTAAGAACTATTGAACTGAAAAGAATCAAATAGAAGTATATATTACATGCAATGGATTTTTCAAATGTCATCTATCCCGTATAGAACACCCACATACCTAATGCCAATGTTGAATGGGAAATAAACTTTTTTTAACATGTGATATGTGTGCCATGTGAGAAAGCTCTCAGATCCAGCTGGGTGTGCCAGCCCAACAACCCGCTCGATACACATTGCAGGCGTAACTTCTTTCATTCAAGCCTCCGTATAAGTTATTTTTGAACTGAAATCATGTATTTGACATCGAAGACGTTATCACCTAACTAATTCTTCACAAGGAATTCAAACTATACCAAATTATCTGGGAAAGTGCTCCAAAAGGTAGCTAATTTGATGAAATAGACTACAAGCTATGCACCATGAAACATTATCCTCGTCAAACTTAGATTGTCCAATGGACCAGAGTAGAAAAGGAGAGCAAGAGAAGAAATGTGTTAATACAATCGTTTCGCCACATTGTCACGAAGTTCTAGCCTCTTCGATCTTTACTGGAAAATGGAATAGTCCAAAGTTAAATGATGATTTTTTGTTTCCTCCAACATCTTATTTGTATAATTGTATAGTTCAAATATTGTATTATATTTTTTTTTGCTTTTATATTATTATTATAGAAATTAAAGACATCAAAAGAGACGGTTTGAAGAATATATTTTACTATTGAAAAACTATCAACCTATACTAGGTGCTTGTTAGTTTATATATACATCATTTCTTAGCTATTTGGATGACACATTAATTTTTTATCATCATAAGTTTTCTTCTTATTTAAAATATCTCATATCAAATAGGTGAACCCAAACAAATAAAAATGAAATTTTCATTTTTGAGTGGTTCCTTTTGTAGTACGTATCCATAAAATATTTAAATCACCAGTGTGGAAATTTGGCACATCTTCAGCACTGTTTTCTGTAGGCAACTGAAACAGCTCATATGCATATCACATGAATATGCTATAGGAAATACATAAATATATATAAGGACATAATTTTCAAATAATATGGAAAGTTTAAATTAGTTTTCAATCTTCACAAGAGAGATTTTGCAAAGTGAAAATGTAAAGATTAAACGTGTACTATGATTGTGGTTCTGGCTGTAATGACCTGTTTGCAACCAATTTAAAATTTGTTTAAAACGCTGATACTGTCAATATGATTATGGTACGGCGTCCTTAATTATATGTCTGAAAATAGAAGATTATAGTTAATCTTTCAAATTTGTTTATTGGGTTGCGTAGGAAATGATATCAGCATCTTATTGGGCTTCCATTTTTAGTTTTATTTTAATTGCTTGGTTGACTATACATTCTAGAAATTAAAAGAAATAAAAATGTGTCATACAACTAGTCATGGGTAGATAGCAACTACAACATACAAACTAAGTCGAGATAACTAAGTCAAAATCACCCTCTAGCATTATGCATGTCTCGTTTCTTTGAAATTCAGTAGAGATAACAACACATATAACCAACTTACTAAGAAGAGCCCCTCTGCTCTATAAATTGAAATAATATCCACAGTTCTAGAATCATAATACTAAAAGAAAAATAAAATTAAGAAAAACTATTCTAGCCAGAACAATATGTACATGTCACTTTTCCTTACAACTCGGTACATAATCCATATGACAATTTCTTAAGAATCCCCACTCAAAATTTATGGCACTCTAGCCATGCTGTTAGCATACTTGTAGATATTTTTTTTGTACCATGTTCCTGCAATATTGATCAGACCTTTATCTTCAATTCGTCCTATTGCTGTTTCCAATGAAACAACCTTGATATGTTATGTACATCGATCATTCAGCAGCACCGCAATGTAAACAATCTGCCCATCAAACCCTACTAGGAATATGATGTATTGCTTGAGGAACATGTTAGACTGGCTATTGCGACACTTAATTCATTCAACTTTTGATACTATAATTTTTGTGATCTTAAACTTTGAAACTGAAATAACCTTCATTATAACAATCATTCCAATAAACAATAAGTTTTTGTTTCCTCCAATATCTTATATGCATCATTGTATAGTTCAAATTAATATTGTATTTTGTTTAGCTTTTACGTGACTATTGTACAAATGAAAGACCCCTGAAGAGATGATTTGAAGAATATATTTTTGTTATTTAAAAGTAGTTATTATGTAGGTACTTGGGAGTCTTATATACATCAATACTAATTAGCAGTTTAGCTGACATATTTTTATCACCATAAGTGTGCTTCTTACCTAAATTATACCACATCAAATAGATGACCTCAAACCATTAATAAATGACAATTTCATTGTTGAGTGGTGCCTTTTGCTTGTAAGAAGTGGTCGGCCCACAGTTATGACCTAGTTGCCAACAATTTAAAATTTTGTTTTGAAGGCTGATACTGTCAAAATTATTCTGGTACGGTACCCTTAATTTGTCAAGAAAAAAGAAGGCTTTTCTGGATTAGTTTATCATTAACCTTTAAAATTTATTTATTGGGCTGCGTAAAAACTGATATTAGGATTTTTTTTTTTTTTTTTTGCGTGTTACAAGGCCCGTAGGCCCGATATCCCAATATCCCCAATACACTTTGTAAAACTGCAAACAGCTCCCAATATCCCCAATACAGATGTAGTAAAAAACACAACTACCTAGTCTTTGAAGGTGCGGTAAGTATAGCCCAGCATATGAAGCCCTTCTTCTCGTCCCTTCCTGGCCAGTGAATCAGCCATACCATTGAGATCCCGACCGATGAAAACACACGAGTAACAATTATTGGTCTTGAAAAATTCCCAAAGTTGGAGAGTCTCCCTGTAGGCCATCCAGTCCACATCAGTGGGAGGCTGTAACTGAGTAACCGCCCTCACCAATACTTCACAGTCAGAGTAGAAAACACAAGATGAAATACCTTGCGCCGTGACATAGCGACACCCAGTTAACAGCGCCATAGCCTCAGCTTGCAGGGGAGAACCAGCCGAGACACTGTGGGAGCCATATGCCAGCAACTCCCCCTTGAGTTCAACCAGAAAACCAGTGCCACCCGCCCAATTCCCCTTCCAAGAGCCATCTGTATAGCACGACCAGGACTGCGGTTGAGGCAGTAGGTTGGCCTGATGTGTACCCAAACCTTGTGATCCTCTTTTAATCTTACTCGATGCCGCATAATTCGATTCTCTGTCAATTTGTGCTTTGTACTGAGCAAACTTTTCAAAAGTCGGCTGAACTCCCCCGTAAGCTCGGTCATTCCGGCACCTCCAAATTGCCCAAATAGAGTTGAGGAATTGAGGCCACTGCTCCCTAAGCTGGTGGTTGTTGAACATTAAGAAGACTTCTTTGGTGGAATTCGGCAGCACATCCGATCTCAGTGGTATTGCTCCATTAAACCAACAAGATCGCGAGAAAGGGCAATGCCATAGCATATGGGGCAAGTTCTCATCCGCTTGGCCACATGTCGCACACAGCGGGTCCCCCTTCCCTATTCTTGAGGAAATAACCTTTGCCAATGGAATAGCCTCGTACATTAGTTTCCAAGCAAAAAGTCTAATTCGCGGGACCACTGCCCCCACTTTCCAGATCAAGTTCCACACCTCATCATCTCCTTGACTGGCTTGAGAGTCTTCATAACACAAGGCCTCATAAGCCTTCTTGACAGAGAACGCTCCATTACCGGACTTAGTGAAGAGAATGGAATCCTCCCCAGCCTCCTGATTTGGAGGCCTGACCTTAGTGAGGATGAGCATTGTGAATGACCAGCCAAATAACTCCACCAGCCGCTGGACATCCCAACCTCCTGAGTTTACATCCATAAGGTCAATCACTTTCCAGCTGTAATGATGTCTTTGGGTGGGGATTTTATCAAGGACCCCCGGGACCCAAGGCTCCCCATAAACGGAGCAACTGGCCCCGTTAGCCACCTTCCAAGAAACCATAGGAATTAGCTTCTCTCGGAGATCCATCAAGTTCCTCCATAAAGCTGTGCAAGCATACCTTCGCTTAGAGTGCCAGAGATTGGACTGCGGAATATACTTTGCCCGTGCCACCTTAACCCAAAGTGCGTCAGAGTTACTTGCCAACTTCCACAAAGATTTCAACAGCATAGACTCATTGATCCCAACCAGTGATCGGACACCCAAACCTCCTTTACAGAAAGGTCTAGTGATCTTATCCCAGGAGACATAAGCCAGAAACCGATCCTTGTCCAACTTCCCCCAAAAGAACTTTCGGATGCAACTAGTGAGTTTTTTCAGGATCTTACCCGGGACTTTGGCCGTGGCCATGTAGTACACTGGCAATGCCTGCAGCACCCCTTTAATGAGCACCAGTCGCCCTGCTTGAGACAAAAACCTGGCTTTCCACAAGTTTAGTTTCGCCATAACTTTATCGATAAGAAACTCAAAGGCCAAAGCATCAGTTGGTATAGGAGCCCCCAAGTATCTGTCTGATCCTCTTGTGAGTGGGACCGAGAATATGGCAGCAACAACAACCCTTTGAGGTAGGGGTGTTCGTTTACTAAACCACACATTGCTTTTGAGCGGGCCAATTTGCTGTCCAGACACACTTGAGAAAAGGTTCAGTTCAGTCATGAGGGTAGTTGCTTCAGTTGGCGATGCTCTACCAAAGAGCAGAAGGTCATCTGCATACAGGCAACTTGATAGCTGTGGTGCTGAGGCTGCTAATCTCACTCCCAAGTATTCATTGTTGCTTACCCGAAACTGCAAAGATCTGGAAAGGAGGTCCATACCAAGGATAAAAATATAAGGTGAAAGGGCACAGCCTTGTCTCAGCCCCGAATTTGGCTTCAGGTACCCGTCACCTCTTCCATTAACCAAGACTAAAAACTCGGCTGACCGAACACAAAGCATTATCCACCTCACCAATTTGTCTGGAAAGCCATAAAGCGGCAGTAAGTGCTCCAAGTAATCCCAATTCATACGGTCAAAGGCTTTAGAGAGGTCCACCTTGAGACAGAAGTCAGAATTGCTGTAATGGGAAGATTTGAAGGAGTGCAGTACTTCCCTGAGGAGGATGACATTCTCTGAAATGTCACAGCCGGGCACGAAGGCACTCTGACTACTGGATATGAGAGAGGAGATAAAAGGCCTGATTCTCAATGCAAGCAATTTAGAGATAACCTTGTAAATGACATTGCAAACGGAGATGGGTCGGTATTCTGTCACCTTGGAGGCATTGACCAATTTAGGGATGAGGATGAGGTTGGACCTGGAAATATAGCTGGGCATTAAGTTGTCCCTGAAAAATCGGTTAACTTCCTCCAGAAGCGCCGGGCCGAATAAATCCCAGTTCTCTTGCAGGATCTTGGCATTAAAGCCATCAGGCCCCGGTGATTTGTTGGGCCCCAAGGAGTTTAGAGCTCGTTGTATCTCCTCTGGGCCTGGCAGACTCTGAATGTGATCCAGGATAAGGTTGGGCAGTTTTGGCAGAGACTCCAGAAATTAGGAGCTATAGGCGCTGTGTAAATTGGAACAGGTTGAACCCTTGTAGATTGATCGAAAATGGTTGACAAATAGGGATTGGATTGCTTTCTGATCTGTCACCCATGCTCCATCATCCCCCAGAACTCCTCTAATCTGGTTACTTCGATGCCTTGTCACCGCAACCGCATGAAAATAACGGGTATTGCTATCGCCAAAAAGGGACAGCTTGACTCTGGATCGCTGGTGCCAGAAGAATTCCTGCATGGCCAGGCAGCGATCATGTTCTCTCTGTAACTCCTGCTCGCGTTTCCTGACTTCTGAGTCGAAAGGGGCATCATTTAGCTCGAGCATGCTCCGTTCGATTTCCCTTAATTTAGCATCTGGAGAAGATCTAGTAGCAGTCCAGTGGCGCACCTCTCGCTTTAGCCTCCGTCTGACCGAAGGCCACTGATTGGCGGCTTGAGACACCGCCGCTTCACATATTCCCCGAAACTCGGGCTGGAGCTGCCACCAGTTCTCCACCCGAAACTTGGCTTTCCTAGGGATGGGGTTCGGATCTGTTCTAAGTAGAATGGGCATATGGTCCGAGTGAAACCGAGGGATGTGGAATACCGATGCTTTCGGGAAAGACAGGGACCACTGCACCGTGGATATAGCGCGGTCCAACCTCTGTGCTATGTTGGCATGGCCTTGTTGGTTATTAGACCATGTGTAGGCCGGGCCTTGATGGCCCAAATCTAAGAACCCAGCCGCATGCATCCATCTATTAAAAGCCCTATTATTAGAGCCCAAGGAAGAAGATCCCCCCCCCCCCCCCCGCTTGTCCTGGGCAGAGGCCACTGCATTAAAATCCCCTATTGCACATATTCGGGACTGGCCAACCCCCGTGTATGTCTCTATCCGGTCCCATATCTGACTGTTAGTAACCCTTGTTGGATCCCCGTAAACCCCAGCCAAGATCCACGGCTCAGACCGAGCCCCCTTTAGCAAGACTTCCCCCACAATCAAATTGGGAGAACTCTCAAGAATTTTAATGTCAACCTCATCATTCCACAATAACCACAATCCCCCCGATTGACCATTCGAGGGAACCAATTTAGCATTACACAAGGGTAATTTCATTACTCTCTTAGCCGCCACCTTAATATTACATTTCGTTTCGGCTACGAAAGCAATTTGCACCCTTGTGCAATGGAGGTATCTATTTAACGTGGCAATTGTCGTGCCTCCACTACCCCGACAATTCCACGAAAGAATATTCATATATCCCGTGTCGGCGCGTCGAGCCCCGCCGGCTTAGGCTTCTTATTTTTGAGAGAAGGTGGTGAAAGATTGGATTCAATATCTATGACAGGTTTAGAAGGTTGGTAGAACTGTATCTGGGAGGATGCGGGTGACAAATTCCTTCTCTGGGCCAACTGGTCAAGGCCCCTTTTAGCACCCACATTTGGACCGCACTGAGCAGGAACAGGCTTGACTGGGGATGACCCAGAGTCACCCGAATGGAGGGGGATATTACTGGAGTTTAGGATCCAGGCTCCCAACTTCGGAGCCAGCAATTCAGCCCGGTTAAAACGGTCCGCCAGCTCAGGCCTTTGTGCGAGTTTAGCAAGCCTTAAATGGTCTTGGCAGGCCTCCATATCATGGCCCAAGCAGCCACAGAACTGGCAAATATGTAAAATCTTCTCAAAGTAGCAGAAAACCTCAATCCTTCCCAGTGTTGGATGCAAGGCCCAGAGATGGTCCGTTACTGGTTTATGGAGGTCCAGCATGATCTTTACCTTAATGAAGCGCCGGCCACCACTGAAACCTTCCACCGGTGCAGACACTGGGGCTCCCAAAGGGGAAACCAACATGCCGATTCCTTCATCAGTGACAGCATTAATCGGGAGATTATAGAGCTGAATCCAAGTATCAGCATACCGGACCCTTGCAGGGGAGAGATCCTGGTCGGAGCCAACAGTGGCAGTTGCCACTAAGTCGCCCATGTATACCCAGGGCCCGCCTGACTGGACTCTATGCATATCCTCCTCAGTGATAAATTCTGCCAGGTAGCAGCCCCTGGAAACCTGCCGAATCTTAGTTTCCGGGTGAGCACGCCAAGCTTTGACCATCGCATTGGAGAAAGGCGAGTCTAGCACCGTGCGGTCAGTGACCACTTTGAGAAGAAGACACAAGTCCCAGTTAGAGTTGTTGGTTGCAGAAAGGGGTAACTGGACCGTGCGGTTGGTTTGGTCATCCGTAGACAATCCAACGAATCGTTGGATAAGGGCCTCATCTTCAGGTGTAATAGTAGTGACTGGAGGAGTGGAAGCCATTTGTTTAGTGGTATTTGGATATGTTGGGAGAGGTGGAGAAGTGTAGGAGAAATAGGAAGGAGATTTGGGAGAAGAGAGTGAGTATTGAGTAAAGAGAAGAGAAGGGCAAGGTCCCAGGATAGAAGGTTGGGTAGGGCACGTGAGAGAATGAGACAAAGAATAGGGACTGCCTTTTTTGGAATGTGCCATTCTCCAGGTACATCCCAGCATAGATGGATGCGCCAGTGAGATATTTCGAGAGCCCCTAATCTTACTACACGTGTCCACGTACCCCCCCCCCCCCTTAGGTTGTTGTGATGACACCACGTATTGAGAACATGGCCTGGGATGAGATTTTGTTTGTAGTGGTCAGGATTCCTGACGCACTTGGTCCTTTTCTGCTGAGGCCAGCCAGGGGACAGCAACGAATCCCATTTGGAAGGAAGTGGATTACCAACAGGGCCTGTGGACCAAGTTCTTTTTAGGGATTGGGATGCAGCTGGCGCCGCCATCCTTACCGGGTTCAATACCGGAAAATGAAATCTCCTCCGCCTCCATGGCGGGATGTAAGGTGGAACATGATGAGAAGGAGGGACAATGCCACTATCGAGGTTTCCATGATCGTCCGCATCCGGGGGGTCCGGTGGAGGCAACTGGGACTCTTGAGAAGATTCCCAGTATTCAGAGTCCTCCACACACACGTTGTACTGAGTACCATGAAAAATAGTAAGGGTCGGGGGAATGAGGTTTAGATCCGGGCATTCGAGAAGAAGGGACAACTGCGCCATGTCACCGTCGGTCATTGTGTCAGAAGCATACCCAACCCGTAACCCCATGGAGGAAGTTGCTTGACGAAAGTAAGTTGGATGCCAGAAATCAATTGGGAAATCTCTGATGCGAAGTACCTTAGTGGTGGCCGGAGCTGGAGATGCTGTCACACCCCGACAACGGGGCCGACAACCCGCCGCGCTCATCAGCGCAAGGCGATTTCTATCATTTTGCATAATCACATAGTTACATATACATTACCAATGAAATAACTTATTTTTCTTCGTTGCAAGTCCCGCAGTTCAAGTTCGAAATCGTATTTCCTTATCTTGCGTTTTGTACCTGGAACCCACAAAGTGAAAAGATGAGAGATTGAAAATCTCCCAGTGCGGTATTCAGTTCCAGTCGAGTTATCCCCATATCCGACCAACTGAAACCGAAACAGCACCGAGCACCAAAAATATAGACCACAATAATAATATAAGAACCAATGAATCTAAGTTACCAACTATAATCAGTCAAGAAACAAAATATAAGTTCACTTTAAGAAATGCTCAAATACCACACAAAAGAAATTCAGCAAGTTAGAGAAACAATTAATAGCTATAACAATCAAGCATAATGAAATATTATAATTTGAAATGCTCATGTGCAATAGACTTACAAGTTCAATCCAATTTACTTATGCAACCCTATTGTTTAACCATGCTTTATTCCAAATTTAGCAATTCTCAAATATGCACAGTTTTCCAAGTATATCAATTCTCAAATATTTTCCTTTGTTCATCATGCGTTACAAGTTCTTTCACCAAGCATAAATCCGGTCATGCGCTACCCGAATATGGCGCCTACACAGCTCTTGCTATGCGCTACCCGAATATGGCGCCTACACAGCTCTCGCTATGCGCTACCCGAGTATGGCGCCTACACAGCTGACGCTATGCGCTACCCGAATATGGCGCCTACACAGCTGACGCTATGCGCTACCCGAATATGGCGCCTACACAGCTCTTGCTATGCGCTACCCGAATATGGCGCCTACATGACCATCGGATTTCTTTCTTCAATTCTCATCAAAGTACATACAAGACATTCCATATACAAGCAATCAATGTGTTCTATGAATGCAAGTCATATTCACATTTCTATTGAAGGTTCATTTAATGCAAGTAAATAGTTCATATCATGCTATGTATCATGCATGCAAGTATAACATGCAAAAGTTCTAGTTCAACTCATGTTCTATATCATCTATGCATATGCAATGCAACTCAAACACTTTATGCAAATCATGTCATATTCAAAACCAATTCCTAAATTTGAACATCATGCTTCATTTTCAGATTTTTGATATAAAAACATATGATCATGCATCTTCATGCTTTATTTAAAATATAACACTAGCACATACTACAATCTTATTTTGCCACTAAACTCTTCAAGTTTTGTCACAATTCAATTTAGGATATATGTTCATGCTCATTATGACAACTCATGCATTCATACTATGCAATTCAAAAGAACATTCAAGAACTTAACTACAACTAATTACCAAACAAGCAACCAAGCAAGCATTAACAATATACCCAATTAGCAACTAAACAAACAAGCAAGTAACAACAACAAGCAAAGGAATTGACTAGCAAACAACAACAATAAAATCAGTTAGAGGAATATGAGAATAACTCGAAACCCGCACCTGTTAATGACAGCATGACGTTGCTCGAAGTCAAGTTTGCTATTCGTAATCAAGCTATTTTTTGTCGTTCAGGAGCAGCCACAAGTTCACCAGCAAGTAATCAAGCAAACTAAGAACTTCCTTCACCTTCGTGTTCTTCTCGTCAACACCTGCGTAAGTCTATCGACACACCTTTCTCCTTTCTTTTCATCACTATTTTCTTCTTCTTCGTCTTCTTTTCTTTTTCACCATCAATTTCAATTTACTCAAAATTAGTAAAACTCAAGCATGACTCACAATTTGGGTCTACGGGTCACTTACAAATTGCTACAATTCAGCATTGTTTCATTAAATGGAAGAACAACCGTAAAATAAAGTTTCTGGACAGGAAAATAATATGGCAGCATGCCTTGCTGGAATTCAATTTAGTCAACAAAGCAGTTTCTCAAAAAGGGAATCGTAACCAACTAAATTTCAAGGAGATGGAATCAATAATTTACTTGCAACCTCCCAAATTGTAGGTTAATAACACGCTAAGGCTAGCGATCAATCAATTCAACGGGTAATCAAAGTAGAACAATTTCTATTCAAATTACCCAAGGTTCAATGTCAAATCAACCAGGAACTAAATAAGGAATGGTCCCAGCCCTTACACACCATCCTAGTACGTTAGCAGCGCCCTGGACCGCCTTAGCAACATATAAAGCTGCTGCTCTTCCAACTTCTTATCCAGTTCCTAGAACATGCCCATCACCCTTGTATCCAGTGCTTTCTACCAGGTATCCAGTGCCCATGCTTGTATCAAAAAACTAGTATATAAAAACTTACTTGCATACATATCGGATGTTCTAAGGTCTCTTGCAGCATACGTTCTTGCCTGGCTCTTCCGACTAAACCCCCCTAAGCTCGAAAGCCTTTATTGATTCTATTCCTAAAGACCCAGCAGTGGAGCATACTTTATTGCCTGGCTCGGCTCCGGCAATAAGGCATAAAGCCCTTGTTTTAGCAGTGTAAACGGAAACCTATCTGCTATGCCTATTCTCTTTCAAATCCAATAATATAAGCCCTACAAAACCTATTAAATACACCGCAAGCCTTGTTAATGCCAGTCTCTAAACCACATCTGGAGAAAGGATTGGTTGCTGCCAGTGATGAGAATGTCGTCAACATACACCAATAAAATTGTCGTGTGGCCTTGAGCATAGGAGATAAACAATGAGGGATCATATTGGGAAGCGTACCGAGTATTGCTCCAATTGTTACGAGTCCATTGATCTCAAAGAGAACGACAGGTGCTGCGAATACCTCTGTCTCCTTCGTCTCCTCCATGTTATTCAGCAATCAGAGAAGGTCGTTACTTGGTTTTGCCCCTTTCTCTCTTCAATTTTCTGTCCGCTCTTTCTTTCTCAATCTCTCTATTTTATTTCCGTTAATTACAAGGACGGTTTGAATTTAGATAGAGAGAGGTGCGTGAGAAAACCAAAATGGAACAAAAGAAATAAAAATTGGAGTGGCAGCTAGTGTGACACGTGAAAGAGATGAAATGGGGTTAGGTAAGTGGCAAACTTGTAAATTTTGATAATAGAGAAGTAGTGGATGCCAAGTGTCCATATGTAAATTTTTAGAACTAAAAATATTATATTATATATTCTTCTCAATTAATTGTTTAGTGAATATGTACTTACACCCCTTGCATTTTAAAAAAATAAACTTGGCTTTCAAAATACCAAGTTTTAAATTAAAATATTACTAGACTAATTTTAAAATATCCAAAGTTAGAGTAAGACTTCCTCTTCTAATTTTTTTATTTATTTAAATACTACAAAATTTATCTATTTATATTTTCCGAATTTCTTATTTTAAGACCAACAAAATTTATCAATCACTTCTGCTAAAGATTTTAGAATTATCTATTTTCATAATAATTTAACTTTTTTTTCTATGTATTTAAAGAGTATTAATTTCAAATTATTAACATACAAAGATTTATAATATACTTCAAAACCTAGATTGATACTTCTTTAACACACTTTATATTAAGTTAAATTAATTTTTCATGTATTAAAAAATTGGACTGTTACAGATGCGCCTTGCAAGGTCTGCCATGGTTGAACAGCAAGGTGGTATAGGGCCCAGAAATCGGAGTCCTGGTATAAATCAGGTCCCCATTCCGGGAGCTGAATAAGGAATGCTGTAGAAACCGGTCGTATGCGCCAGCTTGTTGGGTAACCACCGTATCGCAAAGAGAGGAGCTGGTGCAGCACTTGAATAGGGGGGGCCATATGAGAGATGGGTTGGAGAACAATGGAGCCATTGAGGTGGATAATGATGCTATCGTGGTCATCCATAGGAGAGGAAACAGACCCGAGGAAGCAAGTTGGGCGACGGATTGGCAGACTCCATTCGCAGGCAGTGCTGGGAACAAGAGATAGTGGGAGGAAGAGGAGAAAAAGGAGGAGAGATGAGAGAAAGGAGAGGCAAGAGGGGAAGGCGGGGTTATCAGAAAGGGTTAGGGTCATTGTTTCGCCTGGATTTCGCCATTGGAGACATACACCGGCTTAGAATTGCAAGATAGCAAAACTGATATTAGGATTTGGGCTTCGTTTTTAGTTGTCTTTGGATCGGTTTAAACTAAAGATAATACCAGAGGCACAGAATAAGTCGGACCCCATTTCCTTTTTACCCACCGTGTTATTAGTGGGCATTATAAATTAATCATTTGAGTATTATTTAATATTTTTAAGTTTAATTATTTTCATGTATGATATACATGCAACAATATTGATAGATCATATGTTCCAAATGTTTTCGAATTAGGATATCAGGCTTACTGGATCTACTATTGTTCTCAATTATGAAAGAAAAAAAAACAAATCAGAAATTTTATTTAATCTTTAGTCTTATAAGTAATTAAAAATTAAAGGATCCATTTGACAGAGATTATCACAAGTTTTACTTGTATGTAAACTGGAGGGTCCTCTCATTACAGCATATTGCTTATTAATCTAGAGCTTGTGAAATTAACAGTTTAATTTCAACACTTTAATCAAACAGTGTTTTCAAATTACACTAATTTCAACCTACAATTTAATTCAAACTAAATTTATAAATGATACTGAAATTTCGACATACAATTTAATTTAAACAAAACTTAAAAATGATACTGAATTACTTTCAGAAAACTTGACAGATAAACTTATTACATTTTTGTGAGGTGCTCGTTATTTCTCTGTTAAATTCTACTATCATTTTTCGGTGGGACTGCAAGCGAGGTTCATTTATAGAACAAGGAGAGCACTAGCTAAAGCAGGACAAAAACAAATTAAATGTGGGACTAAATTCTGCTTAATACTTAGAAGCCGGTTACGGATTACCTCCATCTATCTGCAATTCTGTACATTTTATGGTATTTTTAAAAATTTATATGGGCACACTAGAAATTCCCTCTAAAAATTTTTTTTTTAAGGTTGGTGGCTTTTAAGTGCCAACTAACAATTCCAATGATAAAAAAAATGAACTTATAATAAGTCAAATGACTCTACTCCTAAACCCACTTATTTATTCTCACAAAATCTTTCAAACTACTCCAAATAACTCTAATCTTCTAATCTCACTTATATACACACATAATTACCCTATTATCTTATCCCTATCGCTCGATCTCTACGACAGGATTCACACTTTCGACCGCCGCCGCGCTTCGACGCCTGGATCAACTAACCTGCTCTCTGATCCATATGGCGTAGAGGCTCAACGCTCTGAGCTCTGACGATACCACGCTCTCAGCTCCGTTCAGCTCCGGTCCCTCCTCTCTCTCTCATCTCCTCTCCTCTTGAGGTAGAGGCAAGAGAGAGCGTAGGCGCTTTGAGTAGTCTAGAAGGGATGAGAGAGAGGCAGGCTGAATATAGAGGTGTGTTGAGGGAGGAGATTGGGCGCCACAGCGGCTGCTCTAGGGTAAGCTTTTGCCCAGTCGCTCTTTTACCCTCTGAAATTTTTTATTTATCAAGGACTCGCAATTGTTGTGGATTGTACAAAAAATTGACGAATTAACCTAATTGAACTGTTTTTGGCCACTTGTACTCATTTTGTGAGGAACAGATGCATACAGTAGGTGAGCACAGATAACAACTTTGATGAAAATGTTAAGAAAATTCTTTCAATATTAAAACTATATAAATTATTTTTTACAAAAAACACATTTTTATATAGAATCTCATAAATCATTTCCCTAGAAATTAAAAGTTTCCATATCGATTTTTGTATCTTCTTGCCACTTCGAAATTTTAAATGGAAAACATTGACAAAAGTTTTAGGATAGTACGTGTCAGGTCTTCTTTGTCTTGTGTTAAGATCAGTCTATCTGAAAACTTAGACCCATATTACATGTTAATGTACTTGGTCTCTCATGTTAAAATGGAATTGTCAATAACTACATCCATTAATATCTACAAAGTGTAAAAATGTCAAAATATAAGCTCCAGAAATAAACACTTAACATAAAAAGTGATGTTAACATAGTAACACTCTGTAATGGCACTGAACCTACTGACATCAGACAAGATCTTTCATTGGTTGGTCCAAAATCTGTCCACTTTCTAACTGACCTAACTCACATTATCCCCACGGTGTAAACAACGATTTTTTGTTTTCTCCAATATCATATAAGAATAATTATTTAGTTCAAACGTTTTTTATTGTATTTTGTTTAACATTTATATGACTGTTGTACAAATAACATACTCAAAAAGAGAGAGTTTGGAGAATATATTTTATTACTAAGAAGGCATCAATATGTTGCTAATGTTATATATTATCTTTGAGCTGTTTAGATGGTTCATTTTATTCATCATAAGTTTGCTGCTTACCTAAATCATCTCATATCAAATACATGAACTCAAACCTATAACAAAAATGACAATTTCATTTTTGGGTGGTGCCTTTCGTTGGATCCATCAATCTTTAAATGACACCATATGTTCAAAATTTCAAGGAAAGGAAATAAACCTCCTTGCCTGTGAGGAACTTTGGCACATCATTACTAGTGTTTTCTGTCGACACTGAAACAATTTATATACATATTACAAGAATACGCTATAGAAAATCAAGAATATAAGAAAGACATAATTTTAAAATAAAATATAAAGTTTTGAATGACTTTTGAATGTTCACAAGAGAATTTTGGCTAACTTTTCTACCACTAAGAAACATTTTAAAACACTCATACCTTCAAGATGATACTGGCACGGGACCACTAATATGTAAGAAAACAAAAATAGGCTTTGTGGTCCTTCTGGATTTAGTGGGCTTTCATTTTTAATTTCTTTTGACCCTGAAAGATCGATTAAACCAAAAGATACGAACCAAGCAACATTAATTGTTTCTCTTCTCTCTTTCTTTATGGATTAAACGAATGAGACAATTAATTATTAAGAAAAGAAAATTGTAATTCTGATGAAGTTGTGTGTTTAGTTGACACCATCCGTGGTGTGGAATTTGAATTCGGCCTAGATGTAAGTTTTAAAAATGTCCTTTTTACACCGTGGGTATTATAAATTGATTATTTGAGTTTTATTTAATATTTCTAGATGTCATTAAATATGTTATAAATTTAAGTTTTCTGATGAATGATATAAATATTTATATCAAATTTATTTTTCTTATTTGTATGATATACGTGCAATATTGTTTCATCGCTTTCAAAATATGTTCGGAAAAAATAGTAGACAATTGTTAATGGCAAAATAATTGATCAATTTATCGAGATATCCGGTGTACTTATATTCATTGGTTTCCATATATTATGTATAGGGAAGAATACTAATCAGAAAAAAAAAATAATCTAGTCTTTAGTCTTCCATAGTAATTAAAAGTTGAAGGATCCATACATTTTACATCTCTTATCTTTTTTCTGATTTGATATATGATTGAATTCTTTGATTTTGCTTAGCTTCACAACCCTAAGCATATCTCATCTTAGCTATCGCTCTCCAAAAACTAAATTATATATGATACATGGTGCTTGTTATGAATACAACTGGAAAATTCAAAAATATAATTAATTTAAAGCTTTGATAATCGATTTAATAGCTCTAAGTCAAGAACTCGATCGGGATCATAGACGCAAAGTCAAAATGGATGAAGGGACGTATTTGTTGTTCCTTCCTGATGGCGTTATAGTAAAAATCGGGGAGGCATTGGTTGCTGATGATGTCTCTCCTACATCGCCTTTCGTAGTGTGTGCAGTCACTGCAGGAAGGCGACAGAGGATCCCATAATAACCGAAAGGCGCCTCTGCTCATGCAATTGGATGCCGATGTGTGGATACCAGACGAGTACTCATCTAAGATGGAGTTCAGTAGCAAAACTATATGGAAATTCCTAAACCCTTCGACTGCCAAGTACATATACTCAGCCCTTCGACTTTCTCCTCATAATAGGATGGGGCAGGGGTCAGATTACTAGTTTCATTACTTCTATAACTTTGATAAAAAAATGATTTTTAGTTTCCTCCAACATCTTATCAATATAATTTCATCGTTCAAATTTTGTATTGTATTTTGTTTAGCTTTTTTGTGACTGTACAAATAAAAGACACCAAAAGAGATGGTTTGAAGAATATATTTTCTAGTCTTATATATACATCATGTTCAGCTGTATAAATGATGCATTTTTATCATCATAAGTAGGCTTCTTACCTAATTATCCCATATCAAATAGATGATGCATTTGAGAGTGCATGTTTTTTGTAGGATCCACCAAATCATTGAATCACCATATATAGTGCGAACCAAACACCCCCTTAATGTGGTATAATATTTACAACAAACTTATTTATTGTTATATAGAATTCGATAAATTATCTCCCTAGAAATTGAAACTTACTATATTGATTTTTTCTCTTATTTCATTATGAAATTTCAGATGGCAGAGATTGACCAAAGTTTTAGGGGAGAAGGTTGCAGCTCTTTGTTTGTCTCCATTATGGACTGTCTTGTTGCGCTATCTCAAGTTAAAAGAGAGCTAACAAAATCTATATCCATTTATTCCAACAAAGTAACAAGAAAGTAAAAATATAAGCTCCACCAATAGAAAGTTCACATATAGCAAAACATACTATGCAGTAGCACCACACTGCCGTATTCATTACAAGAATAGATGAACCCAAACCAACAACAAAAGAAACTTCCCACTTCGGGGGAATTTCATATATATCACTCAAAAATCTTGAAATTACTGTCCTCCTTCCGAAATTTATAATATAATATTTACCCTTCTAAATTTAAAAAACTCATAGATTTTACCCAATCTATGAAACTCATTTTTAATTTATAAATTACCCATTTACACTTTATTAAAAAATTAAAAATACATATCCTTTAATAAAGATAAATACGTAATTTTGAGATTTTAGAGGGGCACATATGAATTTGCCTACAATTTTTACTTGTTCTCTTCGTAGGGTACATCATATATTTGAATAACAACTACAAATTATACAAGAAACGACCACAACAAGCAAAGTTAAATACATAAATTAGCTAATATCTTATATATGTTTTACATGACACGAGATATTGAACTCAAAATTGATAAGAAGTATATATTACATGCATGCAACTGATTTTTCAAACTTCTGATATGTGTGCCATGTCAGAATGCTACCACAGGCAACTTGGTGTGCCAGCCCCACAACCTGCTCGACATGCATAGGCACAGCTGATGCAATTTCCTTCAAGCCTTCATACAAGTTATTTGTAAACTTCATATGTAGTTGACATCGAACACATTTTTTTTTTTTGAGGTTTAGTGAGAAAGTACCACTAAAAGATATATTGACAAAAAAGTTATTTACACAAAGGTCGGCTACTTAGCAGTAGCCGGATCGTAATAAGATATTACTCCCCATTTATTAAAGAGGCCCATTATACCTAACTAATTCTTGACGAGGAATTCAAACTCTACGGAATTATTTTAATGAAATAAGCTACATGATATGCACATTAAACATAATCCATGTCAACCTTAGATTGTCCGAAGGACTACAGTAGAGAAGGAGAGCAAGAGAAGAAACATGTGTTAATACAGCTGTTATTCACTACATTGTCACGAAGTCCTAGTCTCTTCCAACTTAGCTGGAAAGTGGCATGGTCCAAAGTTAAATGATAATTTTTTGTTTTCTCCAACATCTTATTTTTATAATTGTATAGTTCAATATTGTATTATATTGTTTAGCTTTTATGTGATTATTGTACAAATGAAAGAAATCAAAAGAGATTGTTTGAAGATATATTTTTAATATTGAAAAAACTATCAAAAGAGATTGTTTGAAGAATATTTTAGCTTATCAAATAGATGAATTCAAACCAATTAAAAATGACAATTTCATTTTTATGGGTACATGCTTTTCGTAGAATCCACCAATCTTTGATCGCCAATATATATATTTCCCATGTACTATTCACCATATATTTTGACGGTCGAGATTTTATTTAATAAAATCTGAACAGCTCAGATCAAAGAGGCGAAGGTTGGACCAATTTTTGACATGTCCTGATACTCGAATGGTTTAGATTTAATAATCAAAATATGGTGATGAGATGAACCGTCGATAAAACTACAATCAATGAGAAGTCTTCTGCATTAACATGGACCAATTGAAAGGTAGCTAATTTGATTTAAATAGGCTACCTCATATGCACCATTAATTCTTGAATAATTAGGCTACATCATATGCAACATTGTCACGAAGTCATGCCCTCTTCAATCTTAGCTGGAGAGTAGAACAGAGTAAAGATAAAACAATGATTTTTTGTTTGCTCCAACATCATATCTGTATAATGGTATAGTTCAAGTATTGTATTGTGTTTTGCTCAGCATTTATATGATTATTGTACAAATAAGAGACATCAAACGAGATGGTTTGAAGATGTTATTTTACTATTGAAAAGCTATCAATATGTACTAGCTACTTGTTAGTTTATATATAAATCATCTTTTAGTTGTTTAGATGGCACATTATTTTTTATCATCATAAGTTTGCTTGTTACCTGAATTATCTCATATCAAATAGATGAACTCAAAAATAAAAATGACATTTTCATCTTTCAAATTTATTGATTGGGCTGCGTAAGAAATGATCAGGATTTTATTGGGCTTCAATTTTTTTTTATTTGGGCTTCAGAAATCGGTTTTGACTAATGATGTCCTTTCTAGACCATGTTGAGGTTAGTAGGCATCATAAATTGATTATTTGAGTAATAACTAATATTTTCAAGGATGTTGTTAATATAAACATTGTAAATTTAAGTTTTTTTATGAAAGATAAAATTTATATTAAGTTTTAATTATTTTCTTTTAATTTGTATGATATACGTGCTACAATATTGATTGATCACACATCCAACTGTTTCGGAATTTTGTTTTTTGTTTCAATTAATTGTGAATGGAAAAATAAATCTGCAATTAAGATAAAAGGCTTACTTGAACTATTGTTTTCAAAATAATGTTAGAAAGAAAACTAATCAGAAAAAATAATAATATTTGACTTATAATGTAATTAAAAATTAAAGGATTCATTTGACAGAGATTGTCACATGTTTAATGGTTTACGTACACTTGTAAAATTAGAGCATATTAGTCATTATTCTAGCAGGTTGTAAAATTAACAGTTTATTTGTATCGAAACTTTAAATCAAATAATTATAAAATTACACTAATTTCGGCATACATTAATTTAAATAAATGAAACCGAATCACTTTCAGAAATCTTGGCAGAAAAACGGAGGCTATGATTTATATGTTAAATTACTACCATTTTGGTGCGACCGCAAGCGAGGTTCATTGTAGAAACAAGGACAAAAACAAATGTGAACTAAATTTCACTTATGCATAACATTTAGAAGCCGGTTACAGGTTACTTTTATGGATGGACCCAAAATTCAAATAACGATCGCCTATTCCCTCTTAAATTGTTTATTTAACGTGAATGACTCGCAATTGTTACGGTTTGTACAAAAAATTTAGAAACTTGATTGGACTGTTTTGGATCTTCCGGAACTCATTTGTGCAAAAATTATTTTTACGACAAATTATTTATTTTATATAAAATCTTATTTCAATTATAAAATTTCTAATGACAGATATTGGCCAAAATTTTAGGAGAGATGATTGAATGCAGCTCTCATGCTTGTCTTCATTATGTTCCAACCCGGAAACATAGACTCATGTTAATTGAGCGTTGCACTTTTTCAAGTTAAAATAGATCTGTCAATATCTACATCCATTTATTCCTACAATGTAAAAATAAAAATAAAAATATAAGCTCGACAAATAGAATCATATAAAAATGAAGTTAACATAACTTTATGAACACTTTAGATCAAGTAATTTTAAATTACACCAAATTCGTCGTCACATAATTTTAATTTAACCTAAATGTAAAATTATATGTTGTCTATCTTTTAATTTAACGGTCTTAATTATTAACAAACATGCTTCTATAAATTGAACAATGAAATAGGAGGATACATTTACAACAATTTTATTCTTGGCCCTTTAATTTAAGAAAATAGTATTTTCCATTTTTTCTGCTTAATTCTATGTTTAACTTTTGGTGGGGCCAGCTCAAAAGAGAGGCGCCTTAAAAAAAAATTCAAGTATGCTTTTCGTGTGCACGGTATTTCTTAGTAAAAGGCAAAAGAATAATTTGCTCTGTGCTCACCACACAGCTCCATGCTATTTTCCTGGCCGATAGCGAGGTTAATTTATAGAAAAAGAGAAATGTGGGACTAAATGATGCTTTTGCATAAGATTTACATGCCGTTTATAGGTTACGTACCTTCCTACACTATTACAGAAAACACTTCACGGTTGGTTCAAATCTTTATTCGCTATCGGTTTCCCAACCGATGATCATCGCCTTGATAGTGAAGCTATACACTTATGTCATCAACTTAGAACTGATGGTGTTGGACACTTATGCCATCAGTTCAAACCATCAAACGGACGGTGTTGAGTACCCAATGCCATCGGCTAGAAGTGATCGATGGACAGATGGAAATAATAGTTGTCCAATCATTAATTAAGCCGTTTAATAGAGTAATGCCATCGGCCATCAGGTTGTAGTAACGTGTTGGGTCCGGACCTCATTTAAGGGCTTATTCGTTAATTTTGTTATTTTTGTAATTATGGTCTTTAGTTTGGACCTCTTTATAATTTTGTGCAGTCTATTGAAAGACTTTGTAACGTAATTTTGCTAAGAGAGAAAAATCATAAAATTGGCTTTGTACTCCACATCTTGTGTCTTGTGTGCTCTTTGAGAAAACCTAACCCTAACATAATAAACCGATGGCATTGTTTCCAAACAGTGTTAGAAATTGACGTCGTTGGGCATTCAATGTCATCTCATGCATTTTGAACCGATGGCAAAGGTTCTTAACACCGTCTGTTGGATGTCTCAACCGATGGCAAAAATCATTTACACCATCGGTTTTGTATGAGTTGGCAATTGGCAGGTCTGAGTTTTGCCATCTATTATTAATTTTGTGCATTTGGTGATTTTTATATATACATATTTAATTATACTTGTATTAGGAGCTAGCTTATATATATTTGCTAACTATTTTTTAAACCCAACAAAGCAAGATAATAAACATAATCTATAGCCCCAAATAACATGCAATATAGTTCTTGCTTTGTTGTTGGTTACTTTTCGTGACTCAGAAATTGTTACGGGTTGTACAAAAAATTTACAAGATTTGTGAACTGTTTTGGGCCACTAAAACTCATTTTTGTGATGAACAAATGCGTACAGTAGATGAGAAGATTTGGTGAAAATTTTAAGCAAATTATGTAAATTTTATTACCATTTACTACATAATTTTTTTACATCAAACTTATTTGATATTAATTACATAGAATCTAGCAAATTGATATCTTCGAAATTAATTACATAGAATCCCATATATTAATTTTTGTTTGTTCATTCTATCATCAAATTTTCCCTATTGATTTCATTTATTGACCAAAACTTTAGAAAGGTTGAATCTCCTCTTTGTCGAGCTGTCTCCGAAAACTCAGACCAATGTTATTTGAGCTATGCACTTTCAAGCTATAATAGAGTAGTTAATACCTCTATCCATTTATTCCTGCAATTTGCAAAAAGGTCAAAATATATATAAGCTCCACACAAATAAACACTAAATATAGAAGTGATGTTAACAAAGCAGGACTGTAGTCACACCCCACCTATTGCAAACCAATTGCCAACTTTGATAGGGCCATGTTCCACAGGCCCTTTTATTTGTTCTAAACTGGGCCATGAAAGACTGGGATTCGGACCTTTAAAAGGCCAACCCGACGTCATATGAAAAAGCCTAAAGATTAGCTAAGCCGAGGCCCAACTCGGCGGCCTCAAACGTATATGGCCCGAATATAGGTTAAAGCCAACCGACATACAGGATAGCCGTGGAAAAGGCTAGCTTAATGCCCACGTCCCAGAAACGGCTGGTTTAATGCCCACGTTCCAGTAACGGGCGACATAACTGCCCACGTTCTCCCATAAACGCCCGAGATGGCAGTTATGGCTAGACTATATAAGACAGTAATCCCCAGAAAACAGGGGACGCAATTCTGAACTAGGAGAGAGATCATACAGGTTAGAGTCCGAATCTCTCACAAACCACCCTGAGTTCTCAACTTGATCCACACCTCGGCCCGCCATCCCTTGGCAGGACGAATCCAGTTTAGCCCAAATTTCTCATACGGCCTCATCTCCCGAGATAGGACGTATCAACCACCGTGGGGCAACGCCTAGCTTGAACACAGAACTAGATGGCTCGTCCAACTACATCAACTCCGCTCCCACCAGGGGTGATGACCCCGCCAGGAGTAACAATCACACCACCTCCGGTGGTAACATCACCTACGGCAAATCCTTCCAACAGTCAACTCCCGGGGTCGAGGCCTAGCAGCTCAATGGTACGACCCATGGTCCTCAACCTGTTCAACCTCGCCCCGACGTTACTCGACCTTCATCCACTGAAGAGAACCGCGATGCACGTGCCGCCGAGCTTGACCTCATCACAGAAAGTCGGGAAAAAGCTCGCATCCGCACCACGGAATACCAACGTAGAGTTAAACGTGCATTTGACAAACACGTGGTACCCCGAGAATTCAGCCGGGTGATTTGGTGCTCAAGACCGTGGAAGCGACTGGCAAACATGTTAGCAAACTTGCTCCTCAGTGGGAAGGTCCTTTTAAGGTCATTCGCCCACGAGGTAAAGGCGCTTACGAGTTAGAAGATCCGAGTGGTTTCATACTCACTCGCCCGTGGAACGCTTGCCACTTGAGGAAATTTTACACTTAATGTATGTCGTTTTTTGTTAGTCTTTTTAATAGATAATGTGCTCAGGGCGAGATAAGCCTCTGTTTTTTTTCTTTTCATGTATTCACTTAGACCATGATACAGTTTTTGTATGGTTCTAAGCATTTACCAATATATATGATATTATTTACAATTGTGTTTTATTGGGTCCGAGATATGCACGAAAGCCTTCTAAGGCAACGAAAGATGTCTTGGTTAAAATTCCCGAGATACACGATATAAATTAATGTAGTCCTAAAGGACGACGACTGAAAAAATAGTAATACTGTTGTCGGAAACATTTATCAAAACCCCTCGGGGTAACGCATACGTTTCTTGCGACATAACTTCCCCCCGACATTGACCATTTTTGTCAAAAATAAAGAAAAAAAGAGGGGGGATAAGGATATATACAAAGACATTCAAAGATCTCGGAAAAAGATAAAACGAATGCAATGAGAAAAGTAAAAACCATGTTACACCAGATATTCTGTTAAATCCCCACATCCCGGGGATATCAAACTTATATTACAACACACTTTTGTTAAACCCCCACATCTCGGGGGCATAAATAAAACAGAATACGTGTTACAACATAATTTTGTTTAAACCCCCACATCCCGGGGGCACAAATAAAATAACAAGGGTAAATCCTTCAAACTATCGGAGGCGCAGAAACTTCATAAGACCAAGGTCGCGTCCAGTGCTTGCCATCATCCTTCCTACAAACAAAACAAAAGGAATAAGATTAAGCGTGAAAGCAACATCTCGACAATCACGATATTAGAAGTCTTTTACTTATAGAAGTTGGGGCCTTATCCGACTCAAGAACGCTAGCTCCACCACCACAAGGTAAGATGGAAACATCCTCCGGCTCCTTTCCATCACCTTGTAGTTCAACAGGGTCCATCTCGACATTCACCTCGTGATTGTAGCAGAGTTCACCTCGGTGCCTCCTATGTTGATCTCCTCTTCCTCACTTTCAGAGGAGGTCTCGGAAGGAATCCCGTCATCCTCCCCTTCAGCCTCATTATCGGCAAGCTCGAGATGCTGAGGCCATTTATCTTTCGGCCAGGGATGAACAATTCTCCCACGAGGATGGTTCTCAAGTTCCAAACTTTTGGAATGGAGTACCATCCGGATTCAACAACACATCCTTCTCTTCGTCCCAGCCGTGATCCGAGAGATTCTTAATAACGAGCTTCTCGGGTTCCACTTTAGAAAACCCATATGCTCGGGTTTGAACGGGTAAACCTTGGCCAGTTCACCCATATAACCATAAACGGTCTCCGTCATCATTTCTTGGCACGCATAGGGGACGGCTTGAGCAAAGGCCTTACTGCCTAAAAACTTGCTCAGTGTTTTCTTTTTAAGACCCTCCATCTCGGCCTTCAGTCGGACATTCTCCGATCTCGCCTCCTCCACCTCCTTGGCCTGGGTCTCGAGCCTGGAGTTAAGGCCATCGACCTTGTCCTTGTACTCCTTAGCTTTACGCTTATAGCGCTTTGCCTTTTCCTCATTCTCCTTGCGCTCCTTGTCAGCCCGCAAACCTACCAACCGCACCATCTCGTATTTTGCCGAGGCAACGGCGGCTTCGCCAGTGGCTATCTTCCTTTCCCTTTCCTTTAACTTAGCCAACTTGACAAAATAATCCCTCTCCATGATCGCCTTGTTAATCGCCTCTTGATCAGTTGTGATAGTAAGAGCACTGCGATTTTCAAGCGAATCTTTGAGGAACCCAAAGAAAACCCCGGCATCATGCAGCGACCTTAACACCTGACCGACGACTTGGTCAGGATGCTCTTCAGCCCACTTCTTTTGGTGAGCGGTTGTGGTTAGCCTGAAGGTTTCCCGAGAAAATGCGGCCCGAACCTCGGGATGCTCTTCCTCATCCTGCATGGTAGAATATCCGGGGAGATACGCCAAAATACTATCAGGGAATCCCTGTGAAATATGGGTCCCCCACACGAATCCGGTATTTCGCCCCTGTTCTGATATACTCGACTTGAGATGTTCGGTGTGCTCCTTCGCGGGATCCCACACGTCGCGTGCTGCTTCTTCAATGATTCTCTCTAACTCCTTCTCAGCAGCCTCGACCCGAGATTGGGGTGTTTCCTTCGGGGCAACCCCAGACACCTCTAACACAATATCGGACTGAACCTTTTGCCTTTTCGGCTCAGGTTCTTCTGCCTCAACTTCTTTCCCCTTCTCTCGCCTTGTTAAACGCACGGGAGGGTCAACAGAAACTTCTTTTCTCTTCTGGGAACCCCCGAGCTTGGAAGAACCAGAAGCACTGCCCTTAGCTCCTTTAGTGGCTGCTGCTGTGTTGTAGTAGACTTCGGGCGAACTGTTGTAGTTTTAGCAGACCCCGACTTTACGGTCTTAGGACCCTTGGAAGAGGAAGTCGGTTTTGAGATGTCACAACCTCTTTTGCGAAGCCGTCCTTTGGAGTGTCAAAAACAAGAACAGGACGAGCGGCCTTCCAGGGTAGTGCCATAAACCCGTCCTACGACATAAAAACACACCAGCATTAAAAATTCATGTAAATAAAGTATGGTTAATGAGCGGATGCGATGCAAAGGTATATCGGGTACGAGTTAAAAACAAAGAAGGACTAACTTGTGAAATATTCATCCAGAATTTCGATAGCCTGTAAATCAACTGATGTCGGAGGAGGAGGAGAACTGGGGACCAAATTTTCCTTTGTTAAAGGCCGCCACTCCTCCCGTATCTGGCGGAAGCAAGGCAACTCCTTGGGATTCGCGAGATATACCCACCGTGATTCCAATCGTCCACCTTTGACAATTTTTCAAAAAGCGCAACTTTACCACGCTTCCGAATTGCGAGATGGCTCTCGTTGCTATATAGAGGAGAGAAATAGTGAAAGAACAACCCCACACTCGGGAAATATGGCTTCAACTCGGGCATATAATCAAATAAATATTTGAAGCTCATGAGATAACACCAAGCAGGTGCGGTTAACTGGGCAGGGGCCACATCGAGATGTCGTAATACCTCACGAACAAACTTAGACACCCTTACTTTAAAGCCGCATCTAGGCATCTTCCAATATAAGCACATCCCACGATTCCAGTCATGTGCTCGATCCTCCGGGTCCGGAGCTACTAACTTCAGAGCATGTCGTGGATATTCTTCTCTATCAACTTCATCCACGAGTTCCTCGTAAAAAGCATTGGCGTAGGACTCGCATTGAACAACCAATTTAGAGGGGATATTGGCAGATGTGGGGAACGTCAAATCAAGGGGATAACCGTCACGAAGAACAATATCTTTACGAGCCTTTTTCTTTCTCGGCTTTGCAGACCCTTGAGACGTTCCAGCTGAGGCTAAGATGAGTTTCCCCGAGATTGATTATCCTCGTCATCCTCATTTCCCTCACTGTTTTGATCTTCCTCAACATCTTCCGGTACGATGTCGGGACTAGGGGGACGCATACCATACAAACTCTTCCCCCTACCTGGGCGAGGGGGATGATAAGACAGTGGGGATACTTCCCCAGAAGCACCAGATGATTGGTCCCGGGATCCGTCTTGTCCTTCGGCCATTTCTAAATTTTATAAATAAACAGGATTGGCTTAGGTAACCGGTTTGACTTGTTCTACACAATTGCAACTATGCACATAAACGCTTACATGCAGGATTATTAAACATAAGGTCAACTAACGAGATAGTAAGAGTTTACCTGATGTCGGAAATTCCTTCACACCTCGGTCTTCGTCCGACGTAGCTTTACGAAATCGCTTGAAAGTTCTGTACTCGCTCTGTTATCACTGAAATCACTTTCGCTCTGTGGCTCCGAGATTGATTAGCTCAAAATAACTGAGAATGAATGAATGAATCGGGATGAAGTGTATATATAAGGGTCTCTATTTTTCCCGCTCAATACTCGCGAAATTTCGAAAAGGAGCCACGAAGCGTCGCGTTTCATCATGGCGACGCTTCGATTCCGCGCCGTATCAAGGGAATCAGGCTCTTACCGAGTTGAAGCGCGCCAGGTGTCATGCGGGGATTGCGCCATAACCCCGTACCTCTGACTGATTTGATGGCTGACGACGGTTAACGGAAGACGAGGCGTCGAGTAATTAATGCCGACATTCTATATATGCTCCCTCCGTCTTCCTTTAACGGAACATCCAGCGATCGCAACTATCTCTTCCAACTCGGGTTATAATAAGATGGCCGATAACAAAAATATAAAGGGTGGAGTTAAGGAGGAGAATGAAGACATCCCGTCTGCACACCCATCTCCCCAACATCGGAACCCCGAGATCAACATCGAGCCACCCCCTATTAACTTGGGGGAAGAAGAAGACGACCCGTTAGCCTGGGATAGGTGTGCTATTTGCGGAACTCGAGGGAACTATCGGCACATGTTCCATTGTGACGGATGTGAAGAAGCTTTTCATCCCGGGTGTCTCGCCCGCAGATCACCTCGGAACCATGGTGATCCTCGCTTCACATCCTTCACCTGCAGGAGCTGCCTGGATCAAGAACGCCGGGCTAAGCGCTCCCGCCGTGAATAGTCTTAGCTATATATAGGACATCGCGGGAATGGCCTGCCTTTTGTTTTTAATTCGATGTCAACTTTTCAAATTTACTTATATGCCTATGTTGTAACACTCAGCCGAGGTTTTTATCTCGTGTTGTTTTGATTATATATGTTTTGCATAGGCATTTCATTACTACTCAATACGTCTAACACGAGTCAATTTGACCACCTAGAAAACGCCGAAAGCCTGTCGTCTCGTATAACTTACACAACACCCAATGACATTTATGGCTAGTAGCTGGCGGCTACCTATTTAGGCAATATGGCCCACGGTATTTATGGCAACCTTCGCCGATAACGCCTATAAATAGCCGGCTACTCATATGTCAATCGCGCATCCTTCCTCTGTTTTCTCCTTCCTTAAAACCTCCGAGATGCCTGTCAAGAGAGTTGTTTCCAAAAACAATACACCCCTTGATCGTGGTCAAAGTCGCGATGTCCAACCATCAAGGCACGGCCGCAACATACCTCCCCCTAATCCTCGACATTCTCGGGACACAATACGGGCCCTATCTCGGCCTGAGAGATGGACCCTCCTCCAACATTTTCCCGAGAAAGATTTGGATTGGATGCTCGCGAATGAGGACTTCCAAATCGGTGACCTTATTGACCTCACCCTTGCTAACGCACCCTCGTTCACCAAGGAAGACGAGAACGACATTTATAAATTCGATCTCGAGCCCAAGTTGCGTAGGTGCATCATCTGCCGTGACAAAGAAGCCAAGCACGAGATGGTGAAATGTCGGGGGTGCTATGAGTGGAGTTGCTTCACCCATTACGACATCCAAGGTCGGTCGGACCCTCGTCGTCGGTTTTGGAAATGTCCTGGGTGTTTATCACGCAATACCGGAGGTCCGACGTTGTACACCGCCACTGAACCCGAGCTCATATCGGATAACCTCTTTGAGGATACCGACAATGAGATGGTGTAAGTGTGATTTTCAACTTAGAGAAGCGACATCACACCGTCTTTTTGCTGAACACGACAATAATGGTGCGTGGAAGACGTGACATGACAGATATGGCGCCCAGAGCGGAAATATACTTCCAGGCACCATATAACATCATGTCCCGGGTTCAGTTTAATTAGGCGTTGTATGATTTGATATTTTACTAGATCGAGGCGTTGTATGATTTCGATGTTTTTTATATTTAGGTTTGTATGGAAATGCAATATAAATGATTACTTATAACTTCTATGTTTCACTTCTTTTATTTTTGACTAACTCGGATATCATTTCATTGTCGACTAACTCGGATATCATGTCATTTTTGACTAACTCGGATACCATTTTCCTTGTCAAAAAAAAAAAAAAAAAAAATGCATCGGTAATATATACCGAGATACTTAAGCTATGGGTAAAGTATCAACACTAACTGCGATATATACCCGACATATGCCACACTCGAGTTATGACAACATGACTAACACACCAATGTCGGTAATAGATACCGTGTTTTATGAGTTATTCATCCTCAAGTCGAAAGCATCTCGCCGATGCATTCCGACTTCGGGGGCTAATGATAGGGCCATGTTCCACAGGCCCTTTTACTTGTTCTAAACTGGGCCATGAAAGACTGGGATTCGGACCTTTACAAGGCCAACCCGACGTCATATGAAAAAGCCCAAAGATTAGCTAAGCCGAGGCCCAACTCGGCGGCCTCAAACGTATATGGCCCGAATATAGGTTAAAGCCAACCGACATACAGGATAGCCGTGGAAACGGCTAGCTTAATGCCCACGTCCCAGAAACGGCTGGTTTAATGCCCACGTTCCAGTAACAGGCGACATAACTGCCCACGTTCTCCCATAAACGCTCGAGATGGCAGTTATGGCTAGACTATATAAGACAGTAATCCCCAGGAAACAGGGGACGCAATTCTGAACTAGGAGAGAGATCATACAGGTTAGAGTCCGAATCTCTCACAAACCACCCCGAGTTCTCAACTTGATCCACACCTCGGCCCGCCATCCCTTGGCAGGACGAATCCAGTTTAGCCCAAATTTCCCATACGGCTCATCTCCCGAGATAGGAGTATCAAACTTCCTGGCAAAAAAGTCAAAATATAAGCTTCATCTTTTGATGTCATAAATGGTGTGCTCTTAAACTTTGTAATTGAGCTAACAACTTCAATCTCTCCATGTTGGATAAAAATGATTTTTGTTTCCTCCAACATCTTATTATTAAAATTTGATAGTTTAAAGAATGTATTGTATTTTGTTTAGCTTTTACATAAAAGCGCCACAAGAGATGATTTGAGAATATATCTGTACTATTTAGAAATAATCAATATGAACCTACTTGCTCTAGTCTATATATATACATCATTTTTCAGCTTTTTATAAGATGGCTCATTTTTATCATCATAAGT